>JAPDNY010000007.1:83519032-83685552 GCA_029375565.1 Gekko gecko
GCCTTGCAAGCCAAACCGCTCAGCGAGGCATCCGACTCATCCGATGGCGAAGCTGCGCCGCAGGGAAACGAGACGGACCTGCTGTAAACAGCGCTGAACAGCAGGTCCCGGACTCCCAGGCGCACACCCCGGTGAGCAAACCCCCCTCTCTTTTCTTTCTTACAGTGACTTTAATGGACCCGGGTCTATTGACCCATGTGAGAGTACGGGCTCTCATTGACTCTGGGTGTGGGAGAGACCTCATCAATCCCACACTGGTGACGGGACTGGGGGCGAAAGTTGTTAAACTAAACGACCCCTTAATATTTACTCAGATGGATGGCTCCACCATGAAAGAACCCTGTAAATACGAGACTGTGCCCTTGAGGGTGGAAATTGGGCAGCATTGGGAAGAAAGGCCTTTCGTTGTTACCCCGTCTGCCCGCTTTCCCCTAGTACTCGGAAGCGCGTGGTTCTTTGATCACAATCCACACGTCCTATGGGGGGAGGGGAAAGTGAATTTCATCTCCGACAAATGCCGGTCCCACATATGGAAGAATGAGTGGGGACCCATGACGGGGGGGCAACTCCTAGTGTCGGTGGGGGTGGCGGAAGCCAAACTGGAAGGCATTCCACCTGAGTATCATGACCTGGCCCCTGTCTTTGGGGAGGAGGAAGCCGACGAATTGCCCCCCCATAGGAACTCAGACTGTGCGATTGAAATTTTGCCTAACCAGAAACTACCGAAAGGGAAGTTGTATTCTATGAGCCCCTCAGAAAAAGTGGAACTGAGGAAATTCATTGACAAAAATCTGAGTAGGGGTTTTATACGTCCAGCATCCTCCCCGTTTGCGGCTCCTGTGCTTTTCCGGAAGAAAAAGGATGGGGGGTTGCGGCTGTGCACCGACTATCGTGGCTTGAATGCAGTCTCCAACACAAACGCCTACCCCATGCCCCTGATAAAAGACTTGTTGGCTGCGGTGGCTGGGGGGAAGGTTTTCTCGAAGCTAGATCTCCGTGATGCCTACTTCAGGGTCCGAATTCGGGAGGGGGATGAATTTAAAACGGCGTTCAACACCCCTCTGGGCCAATTTGAATACCTGGTCATGCCGTTCGGGCTTCAGGGAGCCCCGGGAGTCTTCATGAATTTGATTAATGAGGTGCTCCACAAGTATTTGTTTAAGGGGGTCCTTGTTTACCTTGATGACATTCTTTTATATTCCCCTGACATGAAGTCCCATGTGAAACTGGTGAGGGAAGTGTTACAAACGTTGCACAAGCATAAACTGTTTGCAAAACTGTCCAAATGTGAATTTCACAAAACAGAGATCCCTTTTCTGGGCTACCGCATATCCGAAAAGGGAATCGAGATGGACCCTGATAAAATCAAAGATGTGATAGGGTGGGAGGCCCCCAAAACACGGAGGCAACTCCAAGGGTTCCTCGGATTCGCGAACTTTTATAGATCGTTCCTATCGAACTTTGCCCAGGTGGCCCTTCCCCTAACTGACTTATTGAAAACCAAAGGGAAGCCACCCGAATGCACTCGACCCGGGGCCAAACTAGAGTGGTCGCCACAGTGCCAGAGGGCATTTGACAAATTGAAAGCCCTTTTCACGTCGGAACCTGTGTTAGCCCACCCGAATGAACTTAAAAAATTCATTGTCCAAGTGGACGCTTCCGATGTTGCTATGGGGGGGGCAATCCTCCAAGAGGGGGAGGATGGTAAATTACACCCCCTTGCCTATGTTTCTAAGAAATTTAACGATACTGAACGGAATTGGTCAGTGTGGGAAAAAGAAGCGGGATCGATCCACTTAGCGTTGGCTACCTGGTGACATTGGCTAGAGGGGGCGCGAGTTCCGTTCGAGGTCTGGACTGATCACAAAAACCTCGAGCTTCTCCGCTCCCCCCGTTCCTTGAACGCCAAACAACTGCGTTGGGCTGATTTCTTCTCCAAGTTCAATTTCACACTGCACCACTTCCCGGGAACATCTAACTCGCTGGCCGATGCACTGTCACGCCTCCCTCAACATGACAGCAAGAGGGAGGAGATTCATGACTCGGTCTTCACGCCTTCCCAGTTGGGAGGGGCAGTAACCACTCGGAGGCAGGCCAAACATTCCCCCCGTCCCCAAACCCTCCTTCCAATGACTGGATGACGAAATTCTCTACAGCCATGTCGGACACTGATAGAGAGGAGGTGGGGGGGAAGAAGGAGTCTCCCAGAATGTGCATGGCTGCTGGACTAAAAATGACAAGCTATTTGTCCCACGTTCCCTTAGGGGGGAGGTGATGAGCTGGGCGCACGGATCGAAACTAGCTGGGCACACGGGGTTTGTGAAATCTCTCCAGCTCCTGCAAAGACAATTTTGGTGGCCAGGGCTTAGAAAAGACATTTCACTTTTCACGTCGGCCTGCCAAACGTGCTTGATGAGTAAACCTCGACCTGGTAAACCCTCAGGGGCTCTGCAACCCCTCCCCATGCCGGCTCGCCCGTGGGAAGTAATTTCTATGGACTTTATTACTGACTTACCCCCTAGCGGGGGAAAGACTGTCATATGGGTGATAGTGGACCTGTTTACGAAACAGGCTCATTTTGTCCCGTTTGCCTCTATCCCCTCTGCCAAGAAACTAGCCTCTGCGTTCCTGCAACACGTCGTGAGGCTTCACACTTTGCCTGCTAAGGTGATCTCGGACAGGGGGGTGCAATTCGTTTCACGGTTCTGGAGCGAATTGATGTCACTGCTTGGGGTGGAGTGGGGGGTCAGCAGTGCGTATCATCCAGAATCCGATGGGCAGACTGAACGTGTGAATCAGACTCTGGAACAATATTTGCGGTGTTTTTCCAACTTTCAGCAGGACAATTGGCATTCTCTTTTGCCTTTGGCTGAGTTCTGTTACAACAATACTCAGCACTCGTCGACGGGGATGTCCCCGTTTAAGGCAGTACATGGATATGACGTCCCGCCTCTGCCATTTCTGACTTCTCCCGACCTCCCGGCGGGAGATGCTGGAGACTGGTGCAAACAATTGCAGATGGCGTGGTCATCGTTAGCCAAGACTCTAGAAGACGCCAAGACTGCTTATAAAGTCCAGGCTGACAAGAAACGCAACCTTGCCTGGATCCCAAAGTGTGGGGAGTTTGCTTATTTGTCCACGCAAAACTTGCGTCACATTCAACCGAGTCGCAAACTTGGTTGGAAATTTGTTGGACCATTTGAGATTGTGAGAGTGATTAACAATGTGACTGTCGAATTGGCGTTGCCCAAATCTCTAAAGTCTGTTCATCCTGTTTTTCATGTAAGGCTTCTTCGCCGGGCACCTGAGGAGAACAAATGGCGACCGCGACGGCCAACCCCGCCTCCGCTGCTGGTGGGGGGGAACCTCACTACGAAGTATCGCAAATCTTGGACTCTAAAATCTCTCACAATCGCTTGTTTTATCTTGTTGAATGGATTGACTTTGGGCCGGAGCAGAGGGAGTAGGTGCGGGCGGAACATGTTCTGGCCCCCCGGCTTATCCGGGCGTTTCACAAGTTGTACCCCCATAAACCAAAGGGGTAGAGTTATTTTCGAGGGGGCTGCATGTCAGGTAGCCCTGCCATGATGGATGGAGGGGAGGGGAGGATGGCAATGGGCGCCATAGTGGCGTGACAGGCGGGAGGTTGGAATCCGAGGGGTGTTGATTTATGTCTAGGGTGTGAGAGTGGAATGTGCATCTGGTAACCCCTATCTCTCGCAGACTGAACGTTCTGACCTTGAGGAGTCAAGCTGCGAGCTTTACTATCGCTTTCAAAGCTCCGGCTTTCCTGAGAATAATGGGGGCGTTGGGAACTTCATTAGCGTAGTAACTTTCGATTCCCAGTCGCATGTTATTCCCTGATTGGTAGAAGGGGGGTCCCCATTCACCCCCTTCTCGGTATAACCACTTGCTCTCTGTAACCAAGTCATTCTGAACAATGTACCTATTCCAGTGACCTTTCTATTGCAGCTCTATAATAAATGCTATTCTTGCTTGAACCGCAAGGCATGGTGTTTTGCTGACTAGGTTAGGGCTTCTGACAGTTGCGAGGCACAGGGCTCGTGGGCTTATTGTGCAGTGTGGTGCTATCTTGAGAGGGCTCGCTCATCAGGATCCTATCCTTGTCACCAGTGAAATATACAGGGTTCGACACGCGTTAGTGATCAGCTCATGCTTTATTGTGATAACAGCTCAAACTAAAGCAGCACACTCATCACACACCCAGAACCAACAATAGACTATTTACAGAGGCACTCCTGGGTGATAGGCCCATCCCAGGATCCTAGCAGTCCATTGTTCTGTGACCCCAAGCTGAGTCTGTTACGGTTAGGCTTAGTACACAACACCCACCTACCTCACAGGGTGTCTGTTGTGGGGTGGGGAAGGGAAAGGAGTTTGTAGGCTGCTCTGAGACTCCAAGTGAAGGGAGGGGTATAAATGCAATATCATCATCTTCTTCTTCTATTTCATCAAAGACTCCTGAGTAAGTCACAGGATAATACTATGGGTCCTGTTATGGCTTAAAATTGGCTAAACAACAGGAAGTAGGAAGTAGGAATAAAAGGACATTTTTCTCTAGGGATGGGCACAAACTGGGAAAATGTGGCTCAATTCATAGTTTTTTTCATGTCCAGTTCATGAACCGTGAACTATCATGAACTTCTAGGTGCTAAATGAACTGATCTGGTTTGTGATGTTCAGGTGTGTATAGAACAGCCCTGCAGTGCGCTAGAGACACCAAACTCATGGGGGATCTCCAGCTGACTCTCCTCTTCCTGCCCTCTAAGTTTGGTGAGTATTGCATTCACAAGTTCTGAGTTATGTCCCCCCTCCAAAGAAGGTGCCTCCAGGAAATTGCTTTCTGGGGAAATGGCCCTGTCATTTCCTCAGAAAGCCATTTCCTGAGAACATCTTCTTTGGGGGACTGTAACTCAAACCCTGTAAATTCAATCCTCATCAGACTTGGAAGGCAGGTAGAGGAGAGTCAGCCTGAGATGCCCTGTGAGTTTGCTGTCCCTAGCTTGCACAGGATCTGTTGTATACACTCCTGAACCTCCTAAACCTGTGCCTGTAAAAATGACAGGTGGTCATTTTGACAGGAGCAGGGTCAGAAGGTTCAGGATTGTATACAACAGTTCCTGTGCAAGCTAGAGACAGCAAACTCACAGGGGACCTCCCCCGGATGCTCCTCTACATGTCTTCCAAGTTATTGCTTTGAAGATATGTAAACATTTTGATTGGGTGGAGACAGTCTGTCTAGATATGTATCAATTCACAAACTGGCATGAAACTCTGCAAACAGCTGGAAAGTTTGTGGAAAGTTTCTGCTGGTTGACCTGCCACAGATTTCACTTCATGAACCACAACCTGGCCAAAATTCATCATGAACTTTTAGTTTGTGAGTTGGTTCGTGCCCATCCCCCATTCTCTCATTGGAGGGAAATAAGCAGTGGCATCCCACAAGGAACACTATTAGGGCTGGTGCTGTTTAATTTACCCATAAATGATCTGGAACGAGGGGTGAGTAGTGTAGTGGCCAAGTATGCAGATGACACAAAATTATCCATGATAGTGAAAACCAAGGCTGACTGTAAAGAGCTCCAGGTGAACCTCCACATGCTGGGTGAGTGGACAACAATGTGGCAAATGAAGTTCAGTGTAGGTAACTATACAGTAATGCACATTGGAACAAAAAAAAATCCCAATTAGCTATACACTAATGGGGTCTGACCTTGCTGAGACTGGGAAGGAAAGAAACCTTGGTGTTTTCGTAGATAGCTCCATAAAATGTCAACCCACTGTGCCATAGTACTTAAAAAGGCAGACTGTATACTGAGGATTAAAAAAAGGGATTGAAAATATTATCATACTGTCTGTATAGATGTTTCTGAAAGGACAAGGGTCTGCTAGGAAAACCATTCTCTTGACAAAGAGTCTGGGACTTTTCACTTTAGAAAAGAGATGGCTGAGGGGTGGAATATGATAGAGGTTTATAAAATGATACATAGGGTAGAGACAGCAGACAAAGAACTTTCCCCCCTCTCCTAAAATACAAGAACTTGAGGGCATCAAAGCTAATGGGCAGTAGTGTCAAGACATATAAAAGGAAATACTTCTTTACTCAAGATGGGTAGCTGTGTTAGTCTATCTGTAGGAGTAAAAAAGAGTAAGAGTCCAGTAGCACCTTAAAGACTAACAAAATTTGTGGCAAAGTATAAGCTTTCATAAGTCACTGCTCACTTCTTCATATATAGCTAGAATGTGAGTCCAACTGTCCTTATAACTGGAGATTAGAGTGATTTCACATCAGATAGAAGATATAATTGGATTAGGTGTGATATGCAGAGGGGTAGTAGGCATGGAGAAATCAGCATGGGTATTGAGACAGGAAACCTAGGTCTCAATTAAGTCCAGGAGGATGCATTGCCTTGAGCTTCATTACCAATTGCAATTCAGCAGTCTCTCTTTCTAATCTCCCTTTGAAATTCCTTTGTAAGAGGACTGCTACTCTTAGGTCAGCAGCTGAATGTACTGGAAAGTTAAAATGTTCCTCCACTGGTTTTTTAATGTGATGGTTTCTAATGTCAGACTTATGTCCATTTATTCTTTGTTGTAGAGACTGACCTGTTTTTCCAATGTAGAGGGTGGAAGGAGTACGAACCTGAGATGGTATGGCTGATGTTGCCAGGTCCACTGATGATGTTGCCAGGTGTTGTCTACTCATGGTGTTAAGAGCAAAGTTGACATCTTGTTTTCTTGCAGGCCTTGGTACCAGAGTTCATGCTACTGTTAAGTAGTTTATCATTGTGGGTGAGAAGTTGTTTTAGGTTAGCAGGCTTCTGTAAGCAAGAAAATGTCACTATTCAGCATGGGTTGTAGGTCATTAATAATACATTGAACTGGCTTGAGTTGCAAACTGTATATGACCATCTCAGGTTCATACTCCTGCTCATCGTCTAATGTGATTTATGCCATCACATGTCAGCAGTGCCCTTCCACTACAATGGACAGACAGGGAAGAATCCAAGTTTCACCCACCACTAGTCCCACCAAAAAAAAAAAGAAAAAAGAAATTTAAAAGTAAAAGTTAAAAAAAATGGACCACCAGTCAGAGTGGGATTGAAGATGGGGTGACTACACCCCAGGGCCCACTTAGTAGTTCTAAGCAAAACCTATGAAAGCTGAAGTAGGAGGGACAATACAGCAGCTGCAATCAGGGCCGGTGCCAGGGGGTTTTTTTTGCACACTAGGCAAGGCTACCTTCTGGCATCCCCCCCCCCCCGGTGCACCCACCAGTTTTCAAACATAAATATATTTTGGGAAGAATGAAAAACACAAAATTTGAAATTGCTAATTTCTTGTTTTTAAAATTGTAAGAACAACTAATACAATCTCTGATTTTTTGTCTCAAACAGAAAAACAAACCACAAAGCATTTTGAAAAATCATGTTAATTGTGATGCTGAAATTTAAGTCTCTATAATGTTCTTCTTATTAGATATATAATAAATTTTCCTTCTGTATTTTTGCTATATTACCTACTCTTTCTAACAATTCTAACTCCTTAACTCAATTGAAGTTGTATATGCAGACACCACAAAATATCACGTGGACCCCCCCCCAACACAGTTGAAAAGAGCAAGAGTCCAGTAGAATCCAGACTAACAAAATTTGTGGCAGGGTATGAGCTTTCATGATTTTATTAGTCTTTCAGGTACTACTGGACTCTTACTCTTTTCTACTGCTACAGACAAACACAGCTTGCTTCTTAATCTGTGGTCACAATGTTCTTTCACTACAGACACCGAAAGGAAAAACACCTCCTATCCCTGAAGCCACTCAGAAAAAACCATAATGTTGAAAAAAAATATTCTATATTTTGTTGGCTATTATGTAAGGATGTCATGGGCAGGATCCTGGGAGGGAAGAAAGGGAACGAGCATTCAAGTGTCTCTTTCCAAAGGCCATTTCTTTCCCTGCAACAGCCTGACCTGACCCAACCTGGGTTCAAAATATACAAAATGAAAAGTAATTAAAAAAATGAAAATTGGCTTCTGAGGGGAAAATGCAAACTTCTGTCTGTTGCAATTTTTTTCAGAGTTGACCCTGTTCATGTTGGGGAAAGTAGGCTCCAGGAATCCAAATGTCCCACCTCACTCCTTGGTCTTTGTTCCCTGATAGAGAGTGCCAGAAGCCAGATTGTAAGCCAGCCCTGGCACTGGAAGAAGCCATGGCTGACAAAATTCCCCTCTCAAGGTCCAGACTCAGGTCCTGGACACTCCATCCTCCCTTGCCTGCCCCCATTGTCCCATCTGAGAAGGGGCTGGGGGCCGGTGAAGTGAGGGGATGGGAGACGCTTCTCAAACTTTGGCGGTCCTGCTGCACGGCTCCCGTGTGCCTCCTTATCCAGTCCTGGGGCATTGTCTTCTGGCTCCAACAGGCTGTCTGGCTCCATCGTTCCCCAGCAGAGCCCCCATCATGGACAGCCAAGCCCCCTAAGCTGCTGCATGCTGCTAGGTGGAGAGAGCACTGTTTGTCACCCCCAGGGCCATTCACCTGAGCTGGGTGGTGGCAGCGCCTCCATCAGGGGATGCGTCTCTTCCTGGGTGCTACTGTGGTGGCAATGGCAGGCACTGCTGCCTTTCCCCATGTGCTTGGCAACCCTCACCGCCAGGCCAGGTCTTTTGGCAAAGAGTGGCAGCGGTGCCTCCATCAAGGGATGTGTCTCTTCCAGGGTGCTGCTGTGGCAGCGGCCACTGCCTTTCTCCACACGCTCACCAGGCCGGGGCTTTTGGTGAGGGGTGGTGAGGTGGTGAGGTGATGGGGCAGCAGGCCAGTGGGGTGCCGTTCTAAGATGGCATCCTAAGGCAACTGCCTAACTCCGCCTTACGGGAGCGCTGGCCCTGTCTGCAATACAAAAAAGGGTGGAAGAAAACTGGATATGGTGGATGACACAGTGCCCCCAAAGTTAGAACAAAAAACTTCAGCAGTGGCATAATTGTTTATATTTTATTTATAAATTCAATTTATAGACCTCTCTTCCCTGTGCAAAGGGCTCAGGGTGGTGAACAATTCCAATAGCCTCAATTACAGATTAAAAGAAAACAATTAAAACAATAAAATACAGAACAATTTCAGATGACACTGAAAGTTACTCCAAATTATAACCTTACCCTGTAGGGAAAGGAAAGAGATGGGAGTGCCAGGCTAGATGGAAACTATTGCTGTTCTCAGCCGTAGGCCTGGTGGAATATATCTGCCTTACAGGTCCTGCAGAACTGTGTTAGGTCCTGCAGGGCATAAATGTAATTGGGCAGAGAGTTCCACCATGTCAGAGCCAGGGATGAAAAAGCCCTGACTCTGGTTGAGGACAGCTGGATATTTTTGGGATTTTTTTAGACCATCAGTAACAGGGCAGAAGTTAAAATAAGGTCGGTGTCAGAAGGGGAAGCAACCTCAGTAGCCCAACTTAGCGTGAGCTCATCAGAGTTTGAAAGCTAAGCAGGGTTGGCCATGGTTAGTATTTAGGAGAGAAACCACAAAGGGAGATAGGGGTTGTTTTGTGGAAGAAGGCATTGGTAAACCACTTCTGCTCATTTCTTGCCTGGAATGCCCCATAGATGGGAGTAAGGTTGCCAGGTCCTAACCAGCTGCTGGCAGAGGGCTCCTGGCTGGTGTCTGGGATCTTCTAGCATGCCTGTGAAGCGCAATGATGTCACTTGAAAGTGCCATTATTGTGTTGTGAATGTCAGAAGGGTGCCACTCTAGTTTTTCAGCAGAACTCTATGTTTTTTTGCCATCAAAACCATAGAGTTTGCCCAAAAACTAGATCAGCACATTGCTGACATCTCCTCCAGGTAATGTCATCATGACAGGGGCATCTTGCAGTGACATCCCTGTTCAGAAGTGGGGCAGATTGAAGCCCTGAAAACCCGAGGGACCCCTGGCCAGAATGGGGGTTTGGCAACTCTATATGGGAGACACTATGAGCTGGATGCAACTCAGCAGCACATTTTCTTCATCATTGGGAGAGGAAAAGAAGAGTTTAACTGCTACAGGTAGAATAGGCTGACATTCTGATTAAAAACTATGCTAAGAAAGGAAGCAGAGCCTGGTACAAAGAAAGAAAAAGGAACTGAGAAGGAGGCAACCAAGCAGGTGACAGTGCCAAAGATGTGGCTGACTGTCCAATAGACATGGAAGGAAGCAATCTCCAAAGAATAACCTGCATCCTGGAAATAGACTGGCAACAACTGGGTAGTCTAATCAGATCCTGAGCTATGATTTCATTATTGCACCCAAACTCATCAGCTGTTGCCCATCCACCCCCTCCCTGAAAGAGATCCACCCACAAAAATTGCCATCAGGTTACAGATATAAGTAGCAGTAGGCAGACACAAAGTCTTAGTCTGTCTCAGGAAGCAGAGAACATTTCAAAGATTGATAATTGCTACATAGCACTGGATATTTGAATGTCCCTATCATTAAAAAAGTACACAAGGAAAAGACAGAATTCTAAACTATTAAAATTAGTTTTTGAAATAGTTTAATTCTCATCCACTTTAGTACATTTCATGTCTAAATGGGCTATGAGATGGAAAGTTGAGTTCTTCAATTAAGGTTTCTCTCTTTTTCTAATTATTCTGTTATTTGTTTCATCACTTTTTCATGACCAACAAGAGAGTTCCCCAGATACCTTTCCTCTTCATTAAAATCTGGGCCATTTCTTCTTTGTAGTTTAGATCTGCTGGAGGAGGACTTGCTTAGTTTGATTTTATTTTTTGGTTGCTTAGCTAAAATACAAATCGTCCATCAGAGAGCAGCCCATGATACAAAGAAAGGTAGCTTTTGGGCAATTTTTTTTAAGGATTTTCAAACAGCCTCTACACTAGACTGACTGATTATTCCTAACCGTATAATTGTGTATACAGAGTGCCTGGAGCATGAATGAGAGAGCAGAGAATAAGCTGTAATTCCTATTTATTGAAGTGCTTCAGTGAATGTGGGTTTGCACTACTGAAGAAAATTGGATTATTAAAGATTTCTACTGTTTTCCAGTTTCTAAGACACCATTCTTCCAGTGATTCATGAATCCACGAGGAGACTCCACTTGGTTCCATTCAATGAGCTTCTTCTATCCACCTGTGCATAGCTCGTCATGCTGGATCAGAGCGTACAATGACTTGCACAAAGCTGGCTAAAGTGCATTCACCAAAGTATGCAATGAATGGGCATGTTTGAGCTTTAGAGTTGTTTTGTTGTCAGTTCTGTGCTTCTCTGTAAGATAAAGAGAGCAATCGTAATGGTTCTTCTAGTCCACCATCCTGCCTTACACAGTGGCCAACCAGTTATTCTGAAGGGCCAATCATATGGCTTTTAGACTCTGATTTTACCTTCTGGCACTGGTATCTAGAAGTTTAGTTCCTCTGAATGTGGAGATTCCCTTTAGTCACTGTGGCTAGTAGCCATTGATAGACCAATCCTCCATAAATCTGGCTATTTTCTTTTTAAAACCATCTGTGCCTAGGTCATCATCACTATATTCTCAGGCAATGAATTTCACATTGTAATCACTCATTGAGTAAAGAAGGAAGGAAGAGTCCAGTAGCACCTTAAAGACTAACAACATTTGACTTCTGGTTTCGGTGCTCGCCATGGCGGTTGCTTTCTCCTGGACCTCCAGGAGATGATCACCAGAACCTGTGGCTAGGAGAGGGCGCGACTGTCTGTGCCCCCCATGGAGTCCTGGGAATGGGCTCCAAGCCATGGGGCGCTAGAAGGCTCCCCCTCTGGTGATCCTGCCAGCAAGGGGGGGCCGTCCTTGCCTCGACAGTCCTGCTACAGAGTTTCCTGATGGAACTAGAAGTGCACACCAGATCAAGCATCAGGTGATCAAGCAATTTTGAATTTAAAGTGAACTGAAAAGCACATTGCCATTGAACTGTGAGTTAAGTTTAAGCAAGAACATTAAAAAAAAAAATAAGCTGAAAGCCACCCCGTGGGAAGCAAGGGGGTGAGGGGACTCTCCTCTGAGAAGATAAACATAAGCGAACTTTGCTTTTTGAGTGGGGGGACAGGCTTGTGAAGTGAGAAAGACTGAAATAAAGGACTTTTAAGAACTTACCAAGCACATTGATGAGCTTGAGAGACTGTGATAAATGTGAAAAGTAAATAATTCCTCAAAAATGGCACCTCCAACAAAGAAAGAGAGAGAAAAGATACCAAAAGCTAAGCCGATTGAAGTGCCAGTCCAGCAAGTGTTGTGCTCAGACAGGACACAACTCTAGATCTGCAAAGGATATTAAATGAAGCATTGTGCCCTCTGCTGGAACAGGTGACGGAAATAAACCAAAAACTGGACACACAGCAAGTGCAAATCAACCAGAATGTCAAAAAGATAGACCAAACTGAGCAAGAGCTTAAAGAAGTCACCACCACTGCTAAAAAGCTACAAAAGCAAATGCAGGCAATGGGGAAGAAGTGCCAAATAGATGAGTCTCAAATATTGCAGTTACAAATGGAAAGGGCAAGCTATGCCCTAAGATTCCAGGGGATCCCTGAGGAAAAAGGGGAGAACCTCATTCAGATAATGTGCAAAGCCTTGGGGCAAATGGCAGATATAAAAGCGGAGAACTTGAAAAGCAATATTGATATGATCTTCAGATCGTATACAGAGTTTATAAGGAAAAATAATCTGCCGAGAGAAGTGATGGTGAGATTCTCCAGAAGAAGAGTGAGAGATCAAATTCTCAAAGCAGCTAATGGAGCTACCCTGAAAATCAAGGGCAAAGAAATAAAGGTTTTAAAAGATATTCCATTTGAAATAAGGAGGAAAAGACATAAATATAAAGACTTGGTCACATTTCTACAAAAGAAATAAATTGCCTAGGTATGGATTTTGCCTGAAGGAGTCGTCTTTAAGTTCATTAACAGAAAGGAGAAAATTGACACTCTGGAAGAGGCAAGAGAATTCCTGCATCTTCACAGCTGTCCAGCAGACGTGGAAGAAGGAGAAGAAAGAGACAGTCCCAACAAGGGTGGCAGTGATGGAATGGTGCCATCTTCTAGAGAAGAATCAGACTCAAATTTGGGGGCTGCTGCCCCAAAAATAGGCTATAAATTGAGGAAGAAAAAGGATAAGAAGTGAATTATTATCATAACTCTGAAGTTCTAAAAAAATGTATAAATTACCTTTTCTTAGGCTCTTTATGAAGTTATAGTAGATGTTGACTATATTTAGACTTGAAGTTTATAGAAAGAGGATGACACGTTCAATGGTCCAATGAGTATCTAGCTATATAAACATGTAATCTTTTTCAAGCTGTTTGTATGATACCCACTCTTGGGTTTTTAGAGGTTACTTTTCTTTACCCTATAGTTTGTAGACCCTTCCCTTTTTCTATGTAGTGTTTAGTTATAGAAAATGCAATTAAAAATCCCCTTTGGGGAGGGCCAAAAAAAAAAAAAAAAAAGACTAACAACATTTGTGGCAGGGTATGAGCTTTCATGAGTAACTGCTCACTTCTTCAGATACCGATACAGAGTCTGTTATGGTGTAAATGGCTGTTTATCTGCTCCCATAGAGATCAGGAGGGGCATAAGACAAGGTTGTGTCCTTGCTCCTACCTTGTTTATTCTTTACATTAACAATGTAGTCCCTTAGACCAAATTATGCTGTCTTTGCACCCCTCATGGCTAGGAACTTATCTGATTCTGGTCATGCTATATTCAGAAGACATGGCTCTGGTATCAGTAACCAGAGTGGAACTGTGTTGATCAACTGAGATCCTCATTCAGTATTGTGCTGATGAACTCCTTTCTTTGAAGATTAGAGTCTTGGACTATTACGTGTATCTGAGATTGCCTGTGGTTTCCATTACAGTGTGATTGGATTGTACAATATATGAGTTTTTCCTTTACTATGTGAATGTATGTTTATACTTGTGATCTGTTGAGATTGCACTATTTTTGTTCAAATATATACTTGGTTAATATAACCTGTACAGGATCTAGACTCTCCACCAACAGGTCCAGAGAGTCCAGACGCTGCCACCATGTACAGGATCTAGACTCTCCGCCCACAGGTCCAGAGGGTCCAGACGCTGCCAACAAGCACTGGGTCCCTGTTTCTTGCACCCCCCTTCAGGAGTGAGAGAACGAGCCAACCCCTCATGCTTTGTACAAGCACTGAAAAACCAGTGTTCTGCCACCAGGACCTATTTTGAAGAACGTTCCCAACCAGCCCGGAGGATAGGTCCCCCCCCTCCTTCCTCGTTCTTGGAACTTAATAACTTATCAGCTCTGAGGTAGAGCAGCAAATGATTTAATACACACCAGTAGCTTTCAGATGAGCAGGTAAGGCTCTGGAATTTAGCCTTAGAGTTCAGGTACAATATTGATCCAAACCAGATCAGATTACTCTATGTAAGATCTTTATTCAATACAGCACTATAAGACATAAGACTACTTAGGATACACAAAACAATAAACAGTCCTAGAGCTTTATAGAGCTCTAACTAAAACATACAGAAGCATCATAGTTACCAATCCTTGGTACAGATAACAGTTCAAGCGAAGTCCCTTCTCCAAGGGATTTTAAAGATGAAATCCATGCTTGCAACGGGCAATCACAGGCAGTGTGTCGCCCCCCTTGCAAAATTCAGTGTTGCCAGATTGTAATCCAAACAGAGACTAACTCTTAGAAAGGGGCCCTCCTTTCAAGAGAGTTCTGGGTGCTTTTTGATAGGCCAAAAGACAACTCTCCGCCTACCTCTGTCATAATTAAGTATGGCCAGTACCCAATTATGCCAGAGCAGACAGGCGTGTCTGCTTTGCAACTGCCCACCATAGCTTACATGCGATGGGTCACGTAAACTAGGCTTTGAAGTGTGGGACAGAGACTGAATGTCTGCGCTGTCCCTGTGAGGTGTGAGAATGTCCTTTGAAATGTAGAACCAGGCTTGCCATTTGTGCTTGCCATCTGGTCAGGTGTGAAAGTTACAGGGATCTGTTCCCAGCTCAACCATTTGAGTTTAATCAATGAAGCAGAGAAATATTTTTTCTATACATAACCATGTCTTTTTGTTTGGATTATATGGCTGAAATTATTACGCTGGAATATCTCAAGTAACATTATGGAAGAATAATGTTACTTGAGATATTCCAGCGTAATAATTATCTGGGAGTTATCTGGGAGTTACATTCGAACATTCACTGTCTTCGGTTTTGCACAGTAAAGAAATATCTATGAAAGCCAAGAGTACAGCTGCAGTTCTGAGGAATTTTGTTTTTCATCACAGGTGCTCAGTTTGTCCCTGCAGCTTTGGATGCATTTCAGGCAAAAATAACCTCACTGTTTTTGTATGCTATTCCGGTGTGGATTGGAAGCCTTGGGTACATTCCCAGATATAATCCAGGCAATTTTCCTTAGATTAATTTTAGCATGTCCTAGATGTATCACCTCATCCCCCTTGTTAATGAAAACTGGGCAAAAGACAATTTCTCTTATAGCCTGGTTAATGGTTATTAAATATTGGCTTTCAATCAATCTAGAGAGTAAGGAATCACTAGTCTCACTGTCAGTATTAGATTCTTTTAAATTTGGATGGGTTCATCTGCTCATAGATAAGAATAGCCAGTTTGGTGTAGTGTTTAAGAGTGCAGACTCTAATTTGGGAGAACCAGGTTTAATTCCCCACTCCTCCACGTTATCGCTGCTGGTGTGACCTTGGGTCAGTCATAAATTCTTCTAGAGCTGTTCTCTCAAGGACAGTTCTGGAGAGAGCTCTCTCAGCCCCACCAACTCATGTGGTGTCTGTTGTGGGGAAGGAGAAGGGAAAGGGATTGTAAACTGCTCTGAGAATCTTTTGGGTTGTGATGACAGGGTATAAATCCAATCTCCTCCTCCTCCTCCTCCTCCTGTTCTTCTCTTGATTTGGATTATGAATCTCTTCTGGCCTCAGGGAAGACTGGTGCTTATAGTTTGGTTGTTGTTGTTGTTCAGTTGCACAGTCGAGTCCAACACTTCGCGACTCCATGGACCAGATCACTCCAGGCCCTCCTGTCTTCTGCTGTCCTCTGAAGTTTGCTCAATTTCATGTTCATTGCACAATAACATTGTCTAACCATCTCATCTTTTGCCATCCCCTTCTTCTTTGACCTTCAGTCTTTCCCAGCATCAAGGTCTTTTCCAGTGAGTACTCTCTTCTCATTTGGTCGCCAAAGTATTTGAGCTTCAACTATAGTTTGGTTAGTAGCCACCTTTTGGCAGAAGAATGGCATGGGAAGGGAAGTGGCACATATGTTTGTCCATGTACGTTGGATATTCATAATTTAATAAATACCAGTTACCATATTATTTCTATAGTATTATGGTACTATGTATCAGAGGTTTGTTTTTTTTTCTTGCAAGAATGAATTCATTTCCATTTGCTTTCTTAAATGGACAATTTACAGGCCAAGAAAGGGGATCTAGAGTTTGTATCTGTGCAGTGGAAACTATTAAACATTTCTTCTTTTTTTGTTTAACTTATTCAGATCTGAGAAGAAAATTCCTGGATCCTCATCTGAATAAGAATCTTGATCACTCTTCTCACTATCATTTAATGACTCTGTTAGCAGACCAGGATTTTAATATAACATTAGATGTGTGTAAATATATAGCTGCTGCAATTAAACATCATTTGTTTTAAATTAATATTGAACAGCAGTAACTTTCTTGTTATACTGCTGTCTTTTTTTGATCAAACAGCCTATTGGCTTTAAGACCTAGATGGTCATTCTTCCCAACCACATTTTTTTTGTTCAAGCTGACCTTGCTGTTTTCTTTCTGTGAGAGTTTTCCATATTAAAATTATAATGGGAAGGTGACCCCCTGTTTCTCTCCTTATTTGATCCACCCTGCCTTTTGGAAAATTAATCCTTTAACAGATCTCAGTTCTGATGATGAAACAGATTGCAGATGTTCTGACACTCACTGACAGTTTTACAGTTAGGTTTGAGAAGCAGCAAGCCCCACTTTGCCTTCTGTGTGTCTTAAGGGTTATTTAGTACCAGCATATGCAGCACATGACTGTATTGCTGGCTATCAGCCTTCTGAATCAAGAGTGAAAGTCATTGAACAGTACATGGTTTGGCATAATGATCAGTCCAGAACACTTGATGCTAAAGGAAGATTTAAAAAAAAAAAAAATGAGGACCTCCTAAGATTGATCATGGTGTGGAAATCAAGGCTTTCATAGATCCACTAAAATGCTAGGATTACAGTGCTAGTGGCAGTTGTTTTCTATGTCTCTGCCTGTGCAGGTTCCGCTCTGGATTTCACCTCGGTTATTACTGCTGAAAAGATAAATTGTCAGAAGTTGATAGTAATGACTCTGAGGTGGCATACATACACCCAGCTCTAAAGAGCACTAGGCATATGATATCATCATAGGCTGTGGTCACATGGTCATTTTGATCTGGTTTAACTGCTGTTCCCTCTTGCATTTAAATTTGTTGATCAGACACCCACATCTGTCTCCCGCACCGAAGTGGGCTCACTCACACAATCCTTCTGGGTCCCTAGAGAGTTTTCCATCACCTGGAAAATCAAGTACTTTCCAGATATTTGCACTTTGAATCCACGATTTCACCAATCTAGAAAGCCATCTCTTGCAATGATTGTGATTAGGTTGTCTGAACATCCTTCTTGTGATGTGTTTCCCCCTCCCAGCTTCCGCTGTTGTGTGCATGAGCAATCCTGTGCTGAATATATTCATTGCTTTTTTTTTTTGGCCCCCCGAAGGGGATTTTTTATTGCTTTTTTAATATACAACTAAAACTTTTAAGAAAAAAAAGGGGGGGGGACAACAACCAAGGAGCAAGGAAAGTATACCCACACTAAACTAAAAACCCAAGAGTAGGAGGTCATACCCTGTTAAAAACTATGTTAGCACTCTACTGTTAGTAAACAATGCATACTGTGAGTTTCTATCTGTCTCTGCTAAAACATTAGTTAGTTACTTGTTATGAGAGGAATACAGAGTATCCCCCACAGCTCGCTTCATAAAGGCAATTTTCAGAGTCTTTCTGCCTTTACTTAGGCTTTCTATCTCTAAAACCATAAGCTGGTTTGTGGGCAGCAGCACCTTCTTCCACAGCCAAGTATTCATCCGTCTCTGAGGGTGTGGAGCCACTTGAGCCAGTTTCACCATCTTCTTTGGCTCCCAGGTGGCATTTCAAAAACTCTTTAGCTTTGTACACAGAGCCAATCTTCTCTTTTTTTCCATGAAGTTTAAAGATGAACCCTTCTGGTACTGCCCATTTGTATGTGAATTGATTAGTTTGAAGGAAAAGGATTAAATCCTTGTAGTTCTTTCTTTTTTTGGCGAATTTCAAATGGGATGTCTTTTAGAGTTTTGATAGTTGTATTCCCCAATTTCAGTGGAGTTGCTGATGTTGCTTTTAATATTCCATCCCTAGTTTGTCTTCTTGAGAATCTGACTGATATCTCTCCAGGCAGGCTATTTTTTTGGTGTAATTGGAATACACCATGTATGCTGCTTCCATATCACGCGTAATTTCTTCCACTTTCAAGCCTGTTACTGGTGCGATAAGATCACTGAGTAGCTTCTTCAAATCCTCATTCGGTGATTCAGGAACTCCCTGGAACCTGAGGATCATATTTGCTTTTCCCATTTGTAGAAACAATAGTCTATTTTCCTGATGATTCTGCTTATTTGTTAATTCATTCATCCTTTTCTTTAAGATCTTGCTCTCGGCATGCATCTCTTTCACTACTTCCACCATTTGCTCCATCTTTTTAACCATTTCTGCCAACTGGAGCAGTTGCGCTACAAAATTTTGGTTGAGTGCGGTTAACTGCTGGTTAATACCAGTGTGTTGTTCCATCACAGGCTTGAGCGTATCCGCTAGGAGCCTCATGACATCCACTCCCTCTTCTTCCGGTCTCAGACTTTGGCCACCCGTAAGTTTCGGTTTCGCTCCTTTCCTCCCTGTGCCCACCATCTTCACAGATTGTTTACAAAAGCCAACCACTATTTCACAACCTCTGAAAACCGCTTTCGATTTAAGTCCGCTCTGGTAAGTCTCTCAAACCAAGTCAATCGTTTGGTTTTTCCCTTCCCCCCCTCTTTTCCGCTTATCTGTTGCACTCGCGGGAGGCGTCCCTCCTCTCTCAGCTTGCCGGTATGGGGGGGATAAGGAGTTAACCGGTTATTTCAAAGTTTGCTTACATCAAACTCATGTTCATTGTTGGCCACTTTCGACCTTGCTTATATTTTCATCAATCACTTGATCTCCAGCACTTGTTCCAGTCAACCCCGCTAATGCCATGTGGCCTCACAGCGGTAGGGCCGTCGGGGTGGAGGGGCACCTCAATTCTCCAGCATTACACCATCGAAGAGGCTACCCCTCAAAAGCCTAATGGCTTGGAACCCTGCCCTATGGTTCTGTGGGGAAACCACATCAGTAGCTTCCCTCCACACCGCTGGTGTGTGAATCGCTCCCCCGAGCATTGGGGAGAGCGACCGCCATCACTGTGCCAAAAACCAAAAGTCAATATATTCATTGCTTGAATGTTCAAGCATGCATAGACTTCTTCCTCTCCTCACCCCCCATCGGTCCCTGGATTTCTTTCTTCCAGAGGTTTCCAGCGAGGCTTCTCTTGCCAAATGGCTCCCTTCTCTGCTGGGTCTGATCCATCCTGCCCTATGAAAGAACCTCCACCTGGGAATCTGACTGCCACAGGACAGCCCCTCCCCCTCCACAGATTGACTGCTGCAGAACAGTCCCTCCCCCTCCACAGTGGGCTCGGAGCAAAGTGGGCCTCCTGTGATGCCTCCAGTAGAGGAGCATTCTGAAGGCAGGCAGGCAGGTGCTCTCATCTGGGTTCTCTTCCTTCACTCTCTGGCGCTGTGTGTTCTCTCTTCACCTCACCTGGGCTGGAGTAGACATGCCTGGCTGAGCCTAGAGTCCACCTTCCCCAGCACTGGCTCTTCCAGAGCAAATTGACTGGGGGGGAAAAACTCACAAGTGGGGCATCTTTATATTGACCCCCTCTTCATTGGATAATCAGTGCTATACTGACTCTGTCCATGAAAGCTCCACTGAGCATTCATGGCTAAGAGTTGCTATCTGGATGGTGCCTGAAGCCTTGTCACATGATACAAGCAGTTCGGGGAGGGATGTGTGATCATCCCAACCCACAAAAAAATATATCCCCAATCAAAAGTATAGCAGGAACAAATGGCTATAGGCTTGCTGTGTTACCACAGCCACACTGTCATGAGAAGAAGAAGAGATTGGATTTATACCCCACCCTTCACTACCCAAAGGTGTCTCAGAGCAGCTTACAAACTCCTTTCCCTTCCCCTCCCCACAACAGACACCCTGTGAGGTAGGTGGGGCTGAGAGAGCTCTTGACAGAAACTACTCTTTTTTCAAGAACAGCTCTTATCAGAACTATGGCTTGCCCAAGGTCATCCAGCCAGGTGCAAGTGGAGGAGTGGGGACTCAAACCGGTTCTCCCAGATTAGAGTCCACGCACTTAACCACTACACCAAATAAGAAATTGAATCTGATGAAGACAGAGGTTCTGTGCCTGAATTGGAGCAGTCTGGGGGTAGGGATCTCATTAACAACCTTTGATGGGGCGCTGTTGGTGCCAGCGCCAAAGGTCAGGAGTCTGGGAGTGCTCCTGGATGCTTCCCTGACAATGGAGGCCCAGGTAGCAGCTACTGCCAAGTCAGCCTTTTACCATCTTCGGCTGATTAGGCAGCTGGTTTCCTTCCTCGAATGCAAAGATCTGGAGTCAGTGATCCATGCAATGGTCACCTCGAGGCTGGACTACTGTAATGCTCTCTACATGGGGCTGCCCTTGGGGCAACTTCGGAAGCTGCAGCTGGTGCAAAATGCAGTGGCCAGGCTGTTGATGGGCCTTCCTATGTGAGAGCACATCCAGCCTGTGCTAAAGTCACTGCATTGGTTGCCAATAGCATTCCAGATTCACTTCAAGGTGGTGGTTTCGACCTTTAAAGCCCTTTATGGTCAGGGGCCTGTCTACCTGATGGACTGCCTTTCCCCATATGTTCCCCAGAGAGTACTGCGATCCGAAACACAAAACCATCTGGCCCTCCCTGGTCCTAAGGATGCCAGGTTGACTGTGACTAGGACCAGGGAGTTCTTCCTGGTGGCACTGGTGCACTGGAATGAGCTCCCTGGTAAGATCAGGGCCCTGCAGGACCTTCAACAGTTCCACAGGGCCATGAAAATGGAACTTTTTCAATAGGCATTCCAGTAGGAGTGGCACTAGACCATCGGGGCCTGTGCCGATCTGCCAGTTGAATCAATTTAAAAGTAGTTGCATTGTGGAAGAAGCGTTGGATGCACTTTGTCATACTGCGCCACCAATGATATACATTTTAAATTGTATTTATATTGAAATGAAATTATGTTTTATATTGAAATGTATACTGGTTTTACTGGTTTTATGTGAGCTGCCCTAAGCTGCCTCAGTGGGAGGGTGGGTAAAAGTTAAATAAATAAAAGCCACTTTCTGCTTTCAAATAGCATTTTCTGATGCCAGCATTTTCATTATGACAATTTTTATTATCTTTTGAGTTTCAACATATCACAAAGAAAACCCAAAAGGGAGTAATGAGATTAGAATTTATGGTTTTCCCAATTTACATTCTTTTTCAAACCAGAGAATGTCGCATTTAGGTAGAGTTCCCAAGAACTCATGGGTTGAGATTTATATTTTCCATCATTTTTTCTTACCCAAAGGATGGTTCAGTGACCAATGGACTTCTGTCTGAGCTCTGTTCAGTTACACATGCCTCTTTTGACTATGACATGATTCATGGGTTAACTCTGGCAGTGGCCTGTTGGTTAGCTTTCAACCTACTTCCTGATCACAACGAGGATTTCAGTGTACTGGTATTTCAACTTTTCAGCACATTTTTTGAGTGGGCTATTAAATTGACATTGGCTTTACTCACTCTCTTACTACTTTATTTTTGTTATTGTTGGCAAGTGAGATTCCATGGGATGAGCACAGTAATTTTAAACACTGGACTGGTAATTAAGTATATCTATTACCCATGACAACATCAAGTTCCTTTCCACAATGCTTACTTATCTGAGTTATATAATGAATTTACTCACTTTCTGTTCTGATCAAAGTTTGAAGAGAATTCATTACATAGTTCTTGATTTTTTAAAATGTCAAAGAATGTCAAATTGAGATTGATCATCTCAGTTTTGCTTTGTGCTATATTTCTGTAGGCATCTTTGCCTACAGAACCTCACCTTTTAATGTTTTCACAGCAACCACAAAGGATGAACTATGAGTTTGGGATGGGGGGGTGTCTATTTTTAAACGGATTTCTTCTTGCTTGTGTGCTGCTAAACTGCATAAGGATACTGTTAGCAGTTTTTGGTTTAAGTGTGTCTTTCAGGAGCAGATGATGCTTTCAGCCTTGATCTGAATCCTGGCACACCAACCATTTTTGTGACATGACATTCTTATGTATGTGTGTGTGTGTGCATGTACTTATTTTAGTTCTAGTTTCTTCTTTTTACCATCTCTGGTATGAAGTTTTGTAGGGATGAATAAATTCACACAGTTCCACTCTGCTAAAGATGTGAACCTCTCCATTCCTGGGGATTTGATCTGAAGAGCTGCAACTAAAACAATCATTCCATTCAAACACTGGTAGAGAAGAAATTTCAGCAGTGGGCAGGGAACAATCCTCTTTTAATCCATGTTCCCCAATGTCTACTAGAGATGTGGAGACATCTGCTAATCCGGTTTGCACCCTGTTGACTGTTCGTGAACAGAGACCTGAAAAAAGCTGACCATCCAGCAACCACCATATATACATTTGTGATAAAAACCAGCAGATTACAAAAGGAATTAATTGAAGAAAAAATTGCCCAGTTTGTTTCCATGACAAACTCTTCTTTCTGTCTGATTAGAAACCCACACTTCATTAATATAGTTCAGTCACTGAGACCAGGATACAGTCCACCCAGCAGAGAAGATGTTGCAGGGAAACTGCTGGATAAAAGTGTATGACAGAGAAATGGAGCAATGTGCAACAGCTCTAGAGGGTAAAATTGTTAACCTAAGTCTTGATGGGTGGAGTAATGTCCACAATTATCCTGTTTTATATGTGCTTATATAATAACAGAAGAAGGGAATGTCTTCCTTGGAGAAATAATTGATACATCAGGAAATGCACACACAGCAGAATACTTACAAGAAGTGGCAGCAAAAGCTGTAATAACATGTGAACAAAAATTCAAATGTCTAGTATGCAGTTTGGTCACAGACAATGCTGCAAATGTATCCAAGATAAGAAGAAATTTAGAAGAGCAGGAAGGGAATACAAAGCTAATAACATATGGTTGCAGTGCTCATTTGCTGCACCTCCTAACCAAAGACTTCACTGCTCCACAAATAAAAACTAATATTGTTGGAATTGGTAAATACTTCCATACAATCATTTTGCATCAACAGCTCTGAAAAGAATGGGTGGAACCAAGCTAATGCTCCCACAAGATGTTAGATGGAACTCTGTAGTGAACTGTTTTGAGCAGTATATCAAAAACTGACTCATTCTGATGACAGTTTGTGAACAAAATCGAGAGAAAGTAGATGGCACTGCCACTCCCAAAATCCTTAACATTGGGCTTAAGAGGAATGTTCAACATATGCTGAGCATCCTGAAACCCATTTCTGAAGCCTTAAACAAAATACAGAAAAATAGCTGTTTTATTGCTGATGCTGTTGAAATTTGAAAGGAACTGAGTGAGCAATTAAAACTAGAAAGTACATTGACAGAATGAAATTACAAACATTTTTTAAAAACCCACAAATGGGACAAGCAATGTCTCCAGCTCATTTTCTAGCCAATATTGTCAATATCTGGTGCCAGGGTCAAACCTTAAGTGCTGAGGAAGAGGAGTTAGCTATGACATGGGTATCCAGAAATTGTCCATCTATAATGCCAACTATAATAAACTTCAGAGCTAAAAGGGAAGCATTCAAGAAATATATGTTTGCTAATGATGTTTTAAAGAAAGTCACACCAGTGAACTTGTGGGAATCGCTGAAGCACTTGGATTTAGAGACTGTTGAAGTAACGATTTTACTTTTAACAGCAATAGCTTCTTCTGCTGACGTAGGAAGAATATTCTCTTCCTTTGGAATCATTCATTCTAAATTTCATATGTGGACCGGGCTGATAGTCTAACGGTGTTTAAAAAAAAAAAAAATTGTTTAACTACTACAGTTAACAAACATAGATGTTTAAGCAAGTACAAGAAGATATATGCTGTAATGTTATTGTTTTAGTTAAATAAAACTATTTAAATTGTTATTATTAAGGTAATGATTATTTTTCTCCTTCCAATAAAGTACAGCAGAAAAGTTGTCCAAATATGTATGATTAACCTATTAAACTGAGATAGTTCTCCTTGCAATAATTTCATAATTATCTATGATGTGTTTCTAATAGTATAACCAAATCAATAATTTTTGATAGAACTGTAAAACTAATCTGAAAAGTTGTTATTCTAAAAAATGAAACCTTCATCTGGTTGTAAACATTAAGATTATACCAGCAAGAATGAATCTTTATGTAGAAAACCATGATTTAAATCTAGTCTTACTGATTAGTGATTTAAATCATGATTTAAATTGATTTGGTTTAAATTAAATCTACCCCGTGATGAAGAAATCGATAGTTCATCAGTTTATATATTTACATCATTTATAGTCTGCCTTTCTCACTTGAACTCCAGGCGGATTACACAGAATGAGTCCATACAATCAGTGGGATGGAGTTTTCATTAAACAATATAATGGTATTAGGGTTGTAGAACCAATCAAAAATCTAAAATTAAAAAAAAAACCTGAACCAAAGCATAAATCTTAAAATAACACATTAAATGATACAAAAATTACATAGTAGAATCCAATATTCAGTAAGCTAAATTCAGTGGTATAGACCACAGGGCCAAATAATTTATCTATGTAACTTTGTAAATCATTTAGTACAGTTCAACTCTATTGCTGGTGTCCCTCAGTTTTACATAGTTATGTGGAAAGCTAGGAGAGGGGGAGCCTTCCTGACCTCCTCAGGTAGGCCGTTCCATAAGGTTGGCCCATAGAAGACCTTGCTCCGATGAGTGAAACTGTCATAGCGATGCATCAGGGAAGAGGAGGTCTTGCAAATATGAGGGTCTTGGCAGTATTCCCTACCAACCATGCAGTACAGCACAACTGGCTTTTTGTGCATGCCAGATTCTCACACAGCCCAGTTGAGTTCTACTACCTTCCAGTCCTTGCTGCATAACTGTTCTGCTCAGAAGGCAATTGTTTAAATAGACAATTAGATCACTCACAAATCCTATAAATGCTGTGTTTCAATAAAATCCTATCCTTCAGTGTTTATTTAAGTGGTCCTTAGTGATATGAATAGTTGCCAATCATTCTGAATCAGCAGAATCATTGTGTATGATTAATTTTGGGAAAACCCAGTGCAAACCAATTTGACAGACATTTGCAGCTGCTTGACTGAACAGACCAGAATATCACCTCACATCTGATTGCCACCTAAGAACATGGTAAGATCAACCATCAAATGTGTTTACAGCAAAATCTGCACATCCCTAGTGTCTGCAGATACTGTAGGAATTTGGGGAGGGGAAAGGGGGAAGGGATTAATGATAGTTTTTTAAGTGACTGGATAACAGCTCAGAGGCTAGAAGTGTTTCATTTCTAAATACTTAGATCAATTCTCAGACCTCTGAGGGGCACTTCTGTGCACAGAAAAGCTAACCATGCACAGAGGAAAAATTCTGAGAGAAAGAATCAAGTTTCAGTTTCAAACTTGGGCAAACCCAGGTTCAATCCCTACTCTGCCATGGGATTTTCCTGGGTGGCCTTAGGCCAAGCATATACCTTCAGCATAACCTACCTCATGGGGTTCTTGTGAAGAGAAAATGGAGTAGAGAACAATGATGTAAGCCTCTTTGGGTCCCCATTGGGGAGAAAGGTGGGGTAAAGAAATAAATATATTTGGACTGCTAATCAGACATCCCTGTAATGGGATTCCATCCACTGAGCAGTCCATCAGATGTAGGGAGCACCTGTTTTTGATCATGAGATCCTGTGCTAGAATATTTTCACCTACCACTTGGTCCTTCTGTATTGTGGTAGTAATTAATCTGATACCCAGGTTATCAACTGAATATCTAAATCAATTTCAGTTTGTTTCAGGTTAGAAAATTTATTTTGCATTCCCTTATGGAGACACTCCCCCCGCCCCGAAAACAGATTCAGTCATGTTGCTAACATACTGTCCTATTTCCATGTAGTTTGCTTTCCAGATTGGATGATGGAATATCTTTGGAATGATAGAGGCCAGTAGGGAGATGTAGCGTAAGAATTGTCAATTATTCTAGGCTTCAGTTGATTGTTGTTGTTTTTGACTGGCTGATGCCATCTTACTATGTTCTTCATTACTGTGTTCATCTTCGGCCCTCTAGCACTGAGCCCAATATTATCTGGAATATTATTTCCTCTCTTCTTTTTCATTAAATTTGCTAGTTCTCTGGATCCTCGAGTTGATTTACATATTAATGAATCTGGGGGCTGATACATGATGCTGAGGATCTAGGATTGGAACTGGAACTTCAATAATGTAATTTGGCCCTTCAAAGAAGCAGTATGTGTATGGGAGTATGGGGGTATTGGAAAGGATCCAGGTGTTAACTATCCCCCAATTATGTTTCCTTGATCAAAATCACCTCCAGACTGCATTACGCACAATACGTGCAGTGGTTACTTTATTAATGAGTGAACAAGCTGGCTAGATTTCCTGTTCTATCTCTCCTTTTATTTCATCTGGACAATGATTTTGTACACATTCAGGGTTTTGTTTTCTCTCTCTCTTTTAAAGTATCTTCTGATTTGGTCTTTTATTTCCCTCAGGCCTGTTTAGTTTACTTGGATATGCTTCCCCAGATAGTTCGGCATTGTACACTTAAGCCAACAGCTGACACGGCATGAACAAAAACAAACAATGCAAACAGATATTGTAACATATTTCCTTGCATATATAGAGGTTCAATGTACCATATCTCAGTGCCACATGTCATATAATGTATCTGGCCCATCTTGATCTTTTGAGGAATGCCACATATCTGTCTCTGATCTGCATCAGTTCCAACATTGTCCCCCCACCCAATTTTCAGTCTGGGTTACTGAGCATGATTCCAGGGCTGATCTCTTTCCTCTGGTCAGCCTTCAGATGGGAGACTGGGCCTTTTAAAAAGTTTTTAACAGTGCAGCATAATCAGATTTTGGCCCCAGGGAGTGAGTCAAGATTCTTGAAAGTCTTAAAATGGCCAATATTTTTCATTAGCTCTTGCTGGGAAAATTATTATTCTGACACAATTGTTATATTTCTGGTTTGTAAATTGAAATTCTGTTTCATATAGTTAGGTGTAACCTACTCTAATCTTCTTTATATATAAAAAACAGTTTTAGCTTTAGACTATCAGGCTCAGCCTCAGGGCATTTTGTGTCTGCTTTGGTGATGCTTCCATTAAATAGTACATAATGATTGATGACGCTGGAATTATAATACTAGGCTGAGCCCCATTTCCCTGGTCCTTTAAACCATGCAAATAAAATTGCTGCCCATTTTAAAATTTAATGTTTATGTCCTAGTCATCTTGTGCAAAAACTAAGTAATGATCAGCAAGGTGAGAAAAACTTTTCACAGAAGAATTAGATTTCTAATTCCCTTGTATTTTGGTACATTCATGATTATGAGTTTACATATTAATCCACAAGCTCATAAGCATATTTTAGCTTATTTAAATAATTACCAAACCATAATATGTGAAACAGCCATGGGATAGATAATAGCTGTGATTTGAACTATATTTGACAGGGGAGAACAAAAATACCCTCTGGAGTTATTTGATTTCTTGGAGGAAATTGCTACCTTTCTCAAATAAGGGAATCTGAGAGGTCTCTGTGTTTTTTAAAAAATCATATCTTAAAAGTTGTTAGATCAAGACAAGCCAAATAAAATGTCACATTACAACATAATTATTTTTTCTGCATCCCACGGTTCCTTCTTATATCTCCTGATTAAAAACTGGTTACAGGGATATGTTTAGAATTTCTAACAATTCATTTTGAAAAGCTGGTTTCTAATAATAAAATATATTCCTTTGCAGATAAATTGTTTGCAATTTCCCAGATTATATCTCCAAAAATAAAATAGCTGTCACAGTTTAATTGGACTCCTCTCACTTTGATATGTCCTCCTACAGAGACTTCCTAAAGGCAGAGTCAAGGACTATAAAGGTTAAAGCGTGATACTTACCAACAGATCAGAACTATCTGAAAAGGAATCAGTTAACTGGAAATCTCTACATGATGCTTAATGGTATCATTTTGCCAAAGAACTAAATAAAAGTTGAGCACTGGCTAATGTGGGAAATTTCCATGCTGTGCTCTGGCTGTACTCTATTCAGTAGTGTGTAGACCGGCATGCTGGTTCTTCAATATGTGGCAGAATTCTTTTAGGATCAGATAAGAAGGCTGTGATGGATTGCACTTAAAAACCTAGTGCAGCAGAATCAGAGATAAGGGAGGTGAAGGATTAACACTCCACTAGAAAGGAGAGTTTAAGTGACGGGCTGGTCCTTGTTGCTGATTGGCCAGCACCAGCTGAGAAAAACTATATGATCAGCCAAGTGCTGGAAAGAGTTGCGTTCAATTCATTCCATTCTGTAGGTTCTGTCAGTTGCAACCAGTCTGAAGGCAATCAGTTGGTTTTCTGACAGAGTTTGGAGTCAGTGAGTCAGACAGGAATCCGGCTCCCCCACAGATGCCAACAGCATCCAGCTGGGAGCTGTATTTGCCTCCATGAAAGGAGGGAGGAGTTTGGCTGCACTTCAGCAGGGCCCTTTAAGGGGCAGGGCCAGCACCATTTTAACGGCTGGCTGCACTTTGGCAAAGGCAGTCTTAGCCTCATGCTCGGAGGAGACAGAGCATGAGGCAGGTGGCAGAGGCTCGCAGGCTGTGCGGCCTGTTTAGGATCAGCGGCAGCAGATTCTGGGTGGCTGCAGTGGTAGCAGATGACAGAAGAGTTCGGCAGTGGTGGTGGCTGAGCCTGCATTTGGTGGTGGTGTTGCGGCGGCAGGCTTTGTCAGCAATGGGAGGCTTTGTCGGTGTCAGAGGCTACAGGCTATTTACGGTGATTGTGGCAGGGGTGGCGATCTGATGGTGTCAGGACAGCCCAGGGTGGCTGGAAGGGGTCTCCTGGGGACTTAATAAAGAAGGGGGGTGTAGAAGGAGGCTTGCTGCTGCGGGAAAGGCTGAGGGTATACAGCCAACCCCCACTCCTTTTTTCACAACCCCATTTGGACAGTCATTTGGCTGGGTTTTTTTTGCCTCTCCTGCTGGATAAGGTATATAATAAGTGGCGACAGGGTTAGGCTGCTTCAGTCCTGTATATTCCCACCATTTGCTCCACCCCCACATCACACAGGCCTTCCTCTTGCTGGCTAGTTTGCAGCATACAAAGGAGGCAGCCATTTTAGGGCCATTTTGGAATAGTCCCTTTGGGGGCCATTTGGAATAGTCCCTTTGGCAGTCATTTTAGGTCAAGCTGTAGAGGCAGCCAGCTTGGGAAGGTCTTTGGTGGCCATTTTAGGATTAGTGGTTGTCGGCCATTTTAGGAAGGTCCTAGTGGTGGCCATTTTAGGAAGGTCCTACTGGTGGGCATTTTAAGGCTTCAGTGAGCAGTGGCCATTTTGGGGGTTTCCAAGGGTAGCTGCTCTGACCTGGTGTTTAGAATATAGCTAGTCATTGGATATGGCATCCAAGAAAGGACAGGGCCGGTTTAAAGGGAAGAGACTTGCACTGAAAGTACCCAAAAAAGTGGTGCCAGCCCCTCCAGTAGCCTCTTCATCTTCTGAAGATGAGGATGAAGTGTGAGAGCAACAGATAATATTAGATAAGCTGGCAGCTCTGGACCAAGCCAAAGGAGATGCAGCAGCAACCCCTACTGAGACTGGAGTTAGGCCTAGACAGCGTAAGGAGAGTCGTGCTGAAAGGAAAAAGTTCTGGGATGAGATGCTTAAATGTTTATCTTCCATTGCGTCTAGACCCAGGGAAGGTAAGAACATTGATGGTGCTGATCCGGTGCTGATTCAGTTAAGATGTTCGGGATGCTGCAGCAATTGTGGTGATGGACGTGGAGCAACCTGGTCCCAGTGGTAAGGATGATATGGATGTACAGCAGAACACATTTTGGCCATGGGGACCCTGGGGACTGCCTGCAGATACAACACACAATCCCTCAGGCACTAGTCATTCCTGGGCATGGGGCCCACCCCCTATGGGCATGCAGGCCCCTTGGGGTACCTTTTCACCTCCGGCAGTGGGCCTGCTGGCTAATCCCTGGGGGGCTTGGGGTTTCTCTCCTCCTTGGACTAATCCTTACACTGCAGCATCTGCAAAGGCTATGCCCTTTGGAGATGTGGCTCTGCTGTTGGGTGACCATCTTTTACCTGTAGCTAGGAAAAAGATTTGTAAAAGGGAGTTTGTGGATGTATTCAGCCTTCTTTATCAAGAGATGGAAAAGAAGGATAAAGAGGAGCTGGATGATAAGGACAAGGAGATATTGAAGAGGAGGAGAGTAGATCAGACCTGGGCTAATTGGTTGCCTGGTTTGGTCATTTATGCAGGAGTGATGTCACAGGTGCAACAGTGGAAGGCCGCAGCGCTGTTCCAATATCTGGATATCATATATAAGGCATACACTGGCTTTAGTGGCTTGGCCTGGCTCCAATAAGATGAAGAATTCCATATGCAAGCTGCTATGAATCCGGCACTCCCGTGGGATCTGATTCATCCCCACCTCTGGTTGCAGCTCATGTCCCACGCTAGGCCCAATGTGGGTGATCAATCGCATAGCGGGCATATGGTGCACCGTCTGCCAGCTGGTTCCAGTTCTGTCTTCCATGGACCCACGGGGCAGGTGGTTCAACCCCGCTTGTATTCCATTCATAGGTTTGAGGGCCCTGTTTTTGGCTCATGATTTGAAGTCTGTTAAAGGCATTGAGGCGGTGGCGCAAAAGAAGATTGCCAAGGAGGTAAATGAGAGCAGTGTCTTAGGCCTCTTTTTGGCACTACCGTATCCTAATTTGTGGGTTTCACATTTGGGTATAGTGCCTAAAAAGGCAACTGGTGAATTTTGCCAGATTCACCATCTTTCATACCCTCATGGTGAATCTGTTAATGACACAATTTTGGATCATCTGTGAACGGTGAGGTACACCTCATTTGAACAGGTGGTTCATATTGTACGATGCTGTGATCATGGGGCAGATATTAAATCTGCGTTTCGCCTCCTCCCTGTGCATCCAGATGATTTTGAGCTGTTAAGGTTCTCTTTTGATGGCCAGTTTTTTTTATGGACAGGGCGTTGCCCATGGGATGTTCTGTGTCATGCACCGTGTTTGAGCACCTCAGTAGAATGGGCACTACAGGTCAAGATAGGCTTTCACAAGGTAGCACATTATCTGGATGACTTCCTTTTTGTGGATCCTCAGGGAACTAGTAGATGTGCTCAGCTCTTGGAGGGGTTTACTCAACTTGCTGAAGAGCTGGGGGTTCCTTTGGCCCACATAAAGACAGAAGGTCCAGTGTGAAGGCTGGTCTTTTTAGGATTAGAGTTAGATACAGTAGCCCAAACATGTTGTTTGCCCCTAGACAAGGTTAAGGACTTACAGGTCCAGCTTTGTTCTTTCCTGAGGAAGACGAAGGCCACCTTGAGGGAACTGCAGCAGCTTGCAGGGCATCTCAACTTTGCATGCACAGTTGTGGCTCCACGGCGGGCCTTTGTGCAGTGACTTTGTGATGCAATGGCAGGGCAACATTGCCCACATCACATAGTGCGCATTAATAATGAGATGTGTGCTGACCTTTATATATGGCAGGAATTCTTGGACTCATTTAATGGAGTCTCCTTTTGGAGGGAGGACCTGAAGCTTGAGGCAGAGCTCCAGGTCATCTCTGCTGCTGCTGCTGGGTTACAGGGGTTTGGCATATAGTTTCGAGGCCACTGGTGTGCTGAAGAGTGGCCAAGGTAATGGGTATCAGCTGGGTTTACCTCATATTGTTAGAGTTCTTTCCCATCTTAGCGGCAGTTTGGCGGTGGGGGGAGGAGCTGAGAGATCACACTGTCCACTTTTGGTGTGACAACTTGGCGGTGATCCATGTGATCAATTCTCTTACATTCATATCGCCATGGGTTATGAGGTTGGTCTGTACCTTCACAATGCAATGCTCAATGCGCTGTTTTTCACTAGGCATGTGCCAGGGGTGAACAATGGGGTAAATGATGCTCTCTCTTGCCAAAAGATGGTGAGATTTCATCAGCTTGCATGAGAGGCTGATCTTCAGCTGGGGAGAATGCCCCATGAGCTCTGGCAGGTTGGAGGGCTGAGGCTTGCAAGATGGTAGTTCTTGCCATTGCCCCTAGCATGAGGAAAGGATATGAGCGAGCAGTTCTCCAGTTTGATATCTTCAGGTCTGAGTGTCAGCTTGCTTCCATGAAGGCTGGTTTGGAGGGGGGAAGGGTTTACTTGGAATGTTCTTTCTCTTTCCTGCTGTCTGGGTGATGCTCCTTATCTGTATAGCCTATGTGCCTGACCTTGGTTCCTAGTTGTAACATCATATAACATCATTCTTTGGGAATGAGGGGCCATTTTATTCTGGTGGGCCCTGCTTGTTACCTTGATTGACTCCCTACCACCCAGTGACCCTTTTCAAACCCTGTATAACTGTTCACCCTGCACTTTTCCCTTTAGTCTTAACACAGATCCTGAAGTAGCCCACTTGCGAGGTGGGTGGGGTATAAATTGAATGAATGAATGAATGAATGAATATAAATAAATTCTTCTAATACTGATCAATAAACTTCTCTTCTAAAGAAGCAAGTCATTGATTCTGATAGTTGCAGGAGTCTGACAGAGTGTTAAGACTCACTGTGATCTCTGAACTCGCACCCAGCGATGGCAAGTGAGGAAGAAGAAGAGGTGGTGCCTGTTACCACTGAGGAAGAGTTCCCAGTGATGACCATGCCACCAGTAACGATAACTGGGGCCACTGGCGGGGCAGAGGCACCCCTGTTGGACTGGTTCTGGTGTAAACCTGACCAATACATCTGGTTGAGGTACTCAGAGGAGACTTGTGAAACATGGAGTACCCCAGTCCACCCAAGGATGATGACCAGGGCTGGGAGGCTCGAGTTGGTACCGCCATGAAAGGCCACAGTGGCAAGAGAGCCAGGAGAAGACCATTTGGACCAGATGCAACAAGTGTTGCTGGTTAAACAAGATGAGCTGTGTCAAGAGTTGCTTGAGGTCCTGATGGCACTACCCCTGTTACAACCATGGTGCAGTACGAGATGGGGCTGCAACGACCTGGAGAGAGGAGCCAACCAGTTCCTGCCAGGCCACCTGCCATTCTGGCTCAACAACTGGCTGTACCTCCCACGGGACCCCCCATAGGGCCACTGCTGCTGGCACCTGCACCCACCCCAGTGCCTGGGCTTGAGTGCCTGAAGGAACTGCTGAAAGCCATGTATGATGGGGACCCTGACAAGCTGGCCTTCTTCACCTTGCAGGTGAAGAAATTTCTGAGGGATTGGGGCCACCTGTTCCCATCTGATGAGCACCATGTGGACTACATTGGAGAAAACCTACCTGAGCAGCTGACTGGTTTGTGGCTCTACATAATGCGCAAAATGAGAGATGTCAACGCCTTCATGTGGGTGATGAGATGACATGATGAGGACCCCGAGGGATCAAAAAGGCCTGCAACCACCTACAAGCACTAAAGCAGGGGGCCCACTCCATGAGAGAGTACTCCGAAGAGTTCAAGAGGTATGCCTCCAAGATCCAAGGATGGTCTGAAACAGTCTTGGTGGAGCAGTATAGAATTAGGCTTAATAGCCAAATCCTAGAGGCAGTGCTCCGCAATGTGAATCTGGTGACCCTAACAGCGTGGGTGCATGAAGCAGAGGAAGCTGAGAGTCGGTTCCAAATGATGAAGGCCTTGGGAGTCCGGGATGTAGGCAAGCCATCAGGGGGAGCCCTGAGGAGCCCTTGCCCAAAGCCTACGGAGCTGGCACGGGAGCAACATATGCATCTGGGGCTTTGCCTCCAATGTAGAGAACCGGGCCACTATGCTGCCTCCTGCCCTACAATAATTCTTCCAGGTGGGCTGAAAGGCTTGGAGAAGAAAGCCACGGAAGGGGAGTCCAAGAAGGGAGGGAGAATGTGACCTAAACAACGCTCCCTTCAGGTCAGAACCGCTGCCACTGAATCCTCTTCCAGTGAGGGAGAAGCCCCCCAGCCGGTGGGAAAAGGCCGGGACCTGCTGTGAATGGTGTAAGCAAGCAGGTCTGCCCTAAGATTGTGCCCAAAGTGGTGAGCAAGCCCCCTCCCCTGTTTTTTTTGACTGTGACACTGGCCAACCCTGAGATGGGCACTCAGATACATGTTTTAGTTCTAATAGACTTAGGGTGCACCCGGGACATTGTCAGTCCATCCATTGTTACAGGTTTGGATTGCGGAGCACTGCCTCTAGGATTTGGCTATTAAGCCTAATTCTACAGGACATTGTTACATCCACCCAGAGGCTCCCAGAACCATTAATATTTACCCAGATGGATAGGTCCCCCATGCAAGAGCCGTGCAAATACCAAATGGTGCCTGTAGTGATGGGTGTGGTCTTCCACTGGGGGACACAAACTTTTGTAATCACCCCTACAGTTCAGTTTTTTTTGGTGCTAGGAAACCACGATCCAGACATTTCATGGAGCCAGGGACAAGATACTTTACTTCCAAGGAGTGCACATGCCATGAGTAGGATCCTGGGTGGGGAGAGGAACTCAAAGCGGCTCAAGAACTAGTGTGCCTCACTCAAGAGGAACTCCGCTTTATCCCAAGGGAGTACCAGGACTTGGGGAGGGTGTTTGAGGAAAGGGAGGTGGATGAGCTCCCCTCCCACTGAAACACAGACTGTGCAATCGAGATACTGCCGGGTCATAAAATGCCCAAAGGGAAGCTGTTGTCCATGAGCTTAGGGGAGAAGGAGAAACTTCAGAAGTTCATTGATAAAAAACCTAGCCCATGGTTTCATTCGCCCCACTTCCTCCCCCTTTGTGGCCCCTGTGCTATTCCAGAAAAAGAAGGATGGGGGCTTGCACCTCTGCATGGATTACAGATAGCTTAACGTAGTGTCCACCTCCAATGCCTAGCCCCTACCACTGATTAACTGGCTGAGGTGGCCAAAGAGAAGATCTTCACGAAATTAGATCTCTGGGATGCTTACTTTCGAGTGCTCATAAGGGAGGGGGATGAACACAAAACTACCTTCAACACCCCACTTGGGCAGTTCGAGTACCTGGTGATGCCTTTCAGATTGCAAGGGGCACCAGGGGTGTTCATGAACTTAATCAATGAAGTGTTGCACAAGCACCTATTTCAGGGGGTCCTTGTTTATTTAGATTATATCTTGATTTACTCCCCAGATAAGAGTTCACATGCAGCACTGGTGAGGGAGGTGCTACAGACCCTCTACAACCATAAACTGTTTGCTAAACTGTCAAAATGTGAGTTCCACCAAGAGGAGGTTGACTTTTTGGTTACCGCATTTTGCGGAAGGGGCTGGATATGGACCCCATCAAAGTGGTGGACATGTTGGGGCGGGAACCCCCCCAAAACCTGGAGGCAACTCCAATCATTCCTCGGGTTTGCGAACTTTTACAGGCCCTTCATCCCCAACTTTGCCCAAGTATCCCTACCACACACAGACCGCCATCTTAACGCCAAACAGTTGCGGTGGTTGGAGTTCTCCAAATTTTGATTCACGTTACATCACTTTCTGGAGATGGCCAACTCTCTCACTGACACCCTATCACACCTCCCACAACATGCCAGTCAATGGGAGGAGGTGGTGGACTCCATGTTCATGCCATCCCATCTGGGTGGGGCAGTGCTGACACAGACACAGGCAAAAACCCTGGCAAAACCTGAATTGGAATCATGGGTTGAACCTTTCCGTGCTGCCTTCTCTGATGCAAATGCTGAGAAGGTAAAGGCTGACGCTTCTCTTAAACTGTATGACAATTGGTATTGGTACAAAGCTGACAGGATCTTCATGTCCCTTAGCCTCTGGGGGATATTTTGCAGTTGGGGCACGAATCCAAGCTTGCGGGACATGATGGTTTTCTAAAAACTTTGCACCTCCTCCAGAGGCAATTTTGGTGGCCGCACATGAGGCGGGATGTCTCTCAGTATGTGGACTTATGCCAAATGTGCCTTATGTGCAAAAAGCGCCCGGGCAAACCGCTGGGGAAACTCTGGCTGCTTGAAATGCCAAGCCACCTGTGGGAGGTCATTTCCATGGACTTCATCACTGATTTGCCACCCAACAAGGGGAAGACTGTGATTTGGGTGGTGGTGGACTTATTTACTAAGCAGGCTCATTTTGTACCATGTAAACAAATCCCATCTGCCAAAGCCCTTGCTAAGCTCTTCATGACCCATGTAGTATGGTTGCATTCCACCCCATCTAAGATAATATCAGACTGGGGCCCCCAATTCATTGCCAAGTTCTGGAAAGAACTCCTGTCAGTCCTGGGGGTCCAACAGGATCTCAGTAGTGCTTACCACCCTGAAACTGACGGGCAAACGGAATGGGTTAACCAAATTGTAGAACAATTCCTGCAGTGCTTCACAAATTACCAGCAAGATGAGCGGGTCAACTTACTTTCCTATGCGGAATACAGCTACAATAATTAATTCCACAGTCCTACCAAACTGTCCCCCTTCAAAGCACTATATTGTTATGTGGGTATCCCCCTCCCAATGATGAGCCCTTTGGAGGGGGCACCGGGAGATGTGAATGTCTGGTGGAAAGAAGTAGAGGGGCAGTGGACTCTAATCCATAAAACATTGAACTGGGCCAAAGAAAAATATAAACTGTATGCTGACAAGGGGAGGGCATCTGAGTGGGACATCCAGGTGGGAGACTCCGTGTACCTCTCTACAAAAACTTGAAAGGTCTCCAACCCCAGAGGAAACTGTGGTGGAAATATGTGGGACAGTTCACGGTAGTGTGCAAAATCAATGATGTAACTATTTATTATTTCAGCTTGTATCCTGCTTTGTTTGCCAGTTTGGTGTAGTGTAGTGGTTAAGTGTACAGACTCTAATCTGGGAGAACCGGGTTTGATTCCCCACTCCTCCACTTGCACCTGCTGATGTGACCTTGGGTCAGTCACAAGCTGTGGCACAGCTGTTCCTGAAAGAGCAGTTTGTGTTAGAGTTCTCTCAACCCCACCTACCTCACAGGGTGCCTGTTGTGGGGAGGGGAAGGGAAAGGAGTTTGTAAGCCACTCTGAGACTCAAAAGTGAAGGGCGGGGTATAAATCCAATCTATTCTTCTCTTCTTCTTGCTGGACAAGCTGGCTCGAGGCAGCTTACAGATATTAAAATACAATAAAAGCAAATACAATAAAATTCATATAAACGACACAAAATACTAACAGAGAATACAGTAGATGGTGGCATTCATTAAGCTTGATTTGCCTAAAAATTTGAAGGGACTTCATGCCATCTTTCATTTCAGTCTTCTCAAATGGGACCCAGGTCAGAACGTGTGGAAACCTCAACCTGCTCCTCTGACTGTGAATGGTGAACCCCATCATGAAGTGGCCCAGATTTTGGACTCTAAGATTTGTAGAGGAGTTTTGTTCTATTTGATTCAATGGAAAGACTTTGACCCCACCCAGAATGAGTGGGTTTGAGCTGGCCATGTCAATGCCCCTTGCCTTGTTCGCTCCTTTCACAAGAAATTCCTAGAAAATCCAGGGGAGGGGCCTTGAGGGGACAGGATGTTTTGAGGCATGCCTTTTCATACAGCCTCTTTGCTTGCATTTTTTGGGGCTCTCTGGGTGAATGAATTAGTAGCCCAGTTTAAGGCCAACCAGTCTGGGAAAACCTTGCAGGTGAGGGATATTCAATTTCCAGGTACTGGGGTGCAGGTTACCATTAGGAGCTTCAAGACGGATCAAAAGCATAAGGGATCCGTGATTAAACTGGGTATTTGTTCTGATCGTGAACTCTGCCCAGTTTTGGCCCTGTCTCAGTACTTGGCTTTATGGGGAACAGAAGCTGGCTGCCTCTTTAGGCATGTGGATGGGAGTCTGCTGACCAAACATCAGTTTTGGGCAGTTACCACCCAGGCATTGGGCAAGTTGGGCCTTTCCAGGGTGAAGTTTGGAACTCACTCTTTTCAGATTGGTGCCACTTCCACTGAGGCTGCCCTGGGCTATTCAGCAGCTGATGTTCAGTGCATAGGATGCTGGAGATCATCTGCTTATAAGGGTTATGTGCATTTACTTGCCATGTTGTGATCTGTTTCTCATTGGATTTTGGTGGTTCACTGTCTTTTCTTTCCAGGTGCTGTGTTCTGTGGTAGGAGGAGAAGGATTCTCATCTGCGAACACAGCTTCATTTTCTGGGCAGGTCACTGAGCAAACAAATCACTGATATTGGGTTGACTAAATGGGCCACTTTATTAACCATTAACAACAACTGCAAATGACAAGGGCTAAATACTTGCAGAATGGTCCAGGCCAAGGGTCCAATGTTCCCTCCCTTGCCATATGAAACAGGGTGAGCCCTCAGCCCTGGGTGGGAGCCAACAGGCTGTGGTTTTCACCTGGCCAGCGCGGTGATTGGATAACCTCGCAGAAACACCGATCCCCGAGCTGCAGGGCTCAAAGGGAGGATCTATCCTGAGAGGTTATGTAGGCAGTCTGCTTTTCCCACCCCAGACCACAAGGCCCTCAGTCAGTACTCACCAGACCCCTAGAGACCGAATGGGTGTCAGCCAGTGCTTAATATACTGCAACCAGTATCTGAATTAAAAAAACCTGCCGGAACACTAAAGTGACCAACCTATTTTAACACAGCCACACCCAAGCCAGTTTCCCAATCCACTTTCCTAGTACAAGGTAGGGGAAAATACCCCCTGCAGTGCCAATTCTGGAGAGGGTGAAAAATTCCTACCTGGCCTCCACTGGATGACCGGCAAAACCTATACTATAAACAGGGATGAAGGTTGGGCCAAACAAAGTTTGAAAACTGATGCTGGGATGGCAGGGGCCAGCCTAAAATGCCTCTGGCTCTGCCCCCTGCTGATACCTGTATGCAGCTTGTTTGGTGCCTTTCTGGTTGCCTCTTCTCCTTGCGAGGAGGCAAAGGCGGCACCCAGGCCACACGGCTGCAAGGGCTGGCGGCCAGATGAGTCGTGTTCTCCCTACACTACCCAGTGTATGTACTTCCCATTGGCTGAAAGCACAGTGTAGACAGCTGTACTTTTTTATGCTAAACTTTTCCTTCATTTTGTAATAAGAATTTTATCCAGAACAAAGAGTGCTATAACAAAACAGCAGTACTTATAGGAGGTTTTGCTGCACATAATTGAAGTTTTATAGAAATCAGTGTTTATAGATGGTATTGCTGCACATAATAAGCATTCTGTGCATATGAATCTTTTTAACTCACAGCACCACCACTGAGTTGCACTGTATAATTCATAAGTGGAGGAATACCATCTGGTTGTCCCTAACATTTCAGGCAACCAGGTCCCTTCATTCTTCCTTTCAGTTGACAAGAGCTGTAAAACTATGCACACATGCTCGTGAGTAAGTCCCAGCCAACTCAGTGTGCTGAATGTTAAAGTGAATGCCGTTTTTATAATTCTCACAGGCATCTTTATTAATGTTAAAAATCCAGTTCCCCAGCAGATGATAAAGGCGTACTGCTGGGAACTGACTCTGCATCCATGAAAGGAGGGAGGAGTTCAGCTGCTGCAGCCAGGTTCTTCTGTCTTATCGGCTGGCCCTGGCTCCATTCAGGCAATCGGCACCTCGTGCTCAGTAGCTGTAACAGCTCAAAGCACGTCTGGAAGTTGGCATAGGTGTACCTAAGGGAAACAGTGGCAAGTTGGGTCTGGTTGTTTGGTGAACCAACGACAGGCTGCGAGTTTTAGTTTTATATATATATATAAGTGTGGTGGCCTGGCGGCACAGAGTCATGGGCCAAAGGAAGGAGTCATGGGCCAAAGAGTTGATGGCTTGTCGGGGTCACGGGGTCAGGGGTCTGATAGCCGGAAGGTCGGAGCCACATCACAGCTGGAGCGGCTGGCCATGTCGCTGCTGGAGTAGTGGGCCATATTGCGGCTGGAGTGGTGGGCTGTGTCATGACTGGATCAGCAGGCAGCATCGGCAGCCAGAGCATTGGGGCCATGCAGCAGCCCAATTGGAGGAACCACATGGCAGCCTGGTTGTTAGCCCGGGGCCTGCCCACACTGGCAGCTTGCTCCACGGCCTGGGGCCTTATCGTGGCTGGATTTAGGGCCGCCTCAGAGCCTGTGCCTCCCGGCTGTTTTACAGCAAATTGTCACTTCTTTTGTGTCAGGGGTAACCTTTTTTAGGCCCTGGCGGTGGGTGGCTGCAGTGGTGAGGCTACTGGTCACCCCCCCCAACCCCTTCTTTCACCCACCTATTAGTGCCACTGTGCAGACACCTGCAGGGGGTTGGAGTATCGGTGAGGGATGCTGGGCCCAAGCTTTTTTCCATAGTTTGCCTGTTCCCACATATTGCCCCCCTCCTCCTTGCAGTTGGGTGATCATGGCTTGGGGACCGGAGGTAGACATTGGAGTGCAGCAAGATAGTGCTGCCTCATTCTGGTGGTGTCCCTGCCTCCCTCTGCATTTCATAGCCTTGCTATCAGACTTCAAAGCCTGCATTAATTGGTGTGGCCATGTTGGGGGCTGTGCTTTGGACAGCCATTGAATAACTAGGTGGCCAGTTTGGGGGGTAATGCTTATGTGTGGCAACTATTTAAGGAGCTGGATACAAGCCGCCATTTTGTAACTACATTTTGGCAGCCATTTTCTCAAGGTAATTTAGGTGGTGGTGGCGATTTTAAGTGGATGCCCATGGTGGCCATTTTGGGACCGTCCTTTCGGAGGCCATTAATTGAAGGGAGTTCAGGTGGCCAATTGGGTTTGAAGTGATACCCCCTTCACTCAATTTTATTTACAACATTTTTGTGTGGGCTTTCCACCCTATATGAATCTTAAGGGGTGAATAATGAGCAAAAATATAAGCTAGCTCTATTACCTCTCTTTATATAAGGGGAATGCTCTTTGAGCTGATGTACTATTACTAGAGACCTCTGTCGCTGGTTGCTGGCATTACTCTATGCTAGGCTATAAGGGAATGAACCTTTGTAATGACTGCCTTGGGCATTTTGTGAGTGGTTGTGTCTCAGTGAGAGAAACCATGTGCTTGGCATGCAGAAGGTTTGTTGCTTGGCATGCAGTGGGTCCCGGGTTCAGTTCTCAGCACTGCTAGTTTGGGAATTGTCAGTGGATGAGGTGAAAGATTTCTGCCTGAGACCTGGAGGGCCTTTGTTAGCTAGTAAGCAAAGATCATTTTAGGGAGCTTAATTGCATACAGTGCTATAGGTGGGTTATCCCTTGAATATTGGCAAGATCCTTATGCAGAATAATTCTGGATTATCTACTGCAGGCAGGGGGCTTTAGTTTTATATGCAAGAGAGTAGACAGGGATTTTTATGCCAATAGTAATTTTACAGGGTTCTACACCGAACTGTAGACTGGAGGGTTGGTTGTTCGGCAGTTTGAGACCTGGGTGCTGTGTGGTGGGGCGATCTCCCATCTCTGGTTCCGGCTCCTGCTGACCCGGCAGTTTGAAGGCAGAAAATTGCAGGCAGTTGATAGGTACCTCGGTGGGAGGGTAACAGCATTACGTGCGACTTGACATCCGGTCATTCTGGCTGCATGGCTGTGGAGACTTCTTCAGACGGGTGCTGGCACACCAGATGGGAGGTGGAGATGGGCGCTGCAACCCTAGAATCGTGACGTTGGAGTCAGATTTGAACTGCTTTCGGGTGAGGGAAACCTTTACCTTACCATCCAGAGAGCGGTAATATAACTTGCCAATCTTTGCTTAAAATATTTGGCCCTAATGTGACAGGCCAGTGGACTCAAACGGGACAACCCGGTTTGATTCCCAATCCTTCCTAATGCAGGCAGCTGGAAGTCAGCTGGGTGACCTTGATTCAAGTCACAGTTTTTTGGAGCTGTTCTCTTGAGGATGCTTTTTTTTTTTTGGCCCCCCCATAGGGGATTTTTTTATTTGCATTTTCTATAAACTACAACAGAGATATAGGGAGGGGAATTTCTACAAACTACAGGAGAAAGAAAAGAAAACCTAACTAAAAGCCCAAGTGATAGAAGTTATACAATGTTTATAAATTTGCTTATTACTTTTACACAACTTTTCTAAGATGAGAAGTATTCAATAGTAATTGTTTCTGATTCAGTATCAGCTTATCTGGCCCAACAAAGAATATTTCCATCATTATATCCTGATTACAGTATTCAAAAGACGATGGCCCCTCCTTATGCGCTTGCCATCCCCCTCAGATATTTTTTTTAATTTGGAACCCTATCTCTTTGACAATTATTAAACCATTAAATTCATTTCTTCTTCTTTGTAGTCAGTCTTCTTGTCTTCCTTCCTCTATAGATCTCAACGCTTTTTTGTTGTTGTTGTTGTTGGCTAGTCCATTATGTCCTTTTTCCAGCTGTTACATGCTTGTCTGAAGTCAAAAGAGCCCTTGCTTCTTTTGTTCCATCTTGCACTGCCGCTTCTCTGTTAGTAACAGTGTCCCTTTTAAAATTCTAGTCACATTGCATGATAGTATCCCTTCAATGCATCCTGAAGACCAGCAGAGGGCATATAGCTTCCACCCAACCAAACAGGAAGAGTCTATGATTCTTGCAGAGTCACATGATCTAGTCCAGCTAGGTCACATGATCAGTCAGCCAATCAGCCTCTTCCTGAAGAAAGAATGGGTCCTGCTTCTTCCTGCACCATATTCACCATCTTTGAAGGGTGTTTACATTTGTCGGTGAAATGCCAGAGTCCCGAAGGTCTGTTAAAACGTTTATAAAATTCTGGAAAACTCTCTGTTGTAGTCCATAATCTCTATTTGCTCAGTCTCCCCCACCATAGTTCCACTTCTTTAAATCGCTTGGGGGGGGGGTAGGGCATCCCCTCCCCCTCCCTCTTGTCCTGGGGAGACTTTGCATTAACTTTAAAAACTCACTCATCAATCTTCAAGATGATCCATCAGGTCTCCCTGGGATCCCGCTACACAGATTTATATCGCTGCACTTCCAAATGCTTGACTGGGTGGTCGCTTTGAATCCAATTGTGGGAATCAGGGCAGGACCTTCGGGGCAGGGAGTAGCCCCCCTTTGCCAGCTGAGTGATGCGGGAAGGGCTCTCCTAAAAGCTCCCTGGCTAGGAGCCCATCAACAAGGGCTCTGTGGGAAGCGCGGACCATCGCACCTCCTCCTATCCACTGATTCATGCCACACGTCTCTCATCGCTGCAAGAAGCCGTGGCCATTGTTAAAGTGCCGAAACTCAGCCTTGAGGGTGGTTTTTTTCAATGAGCTTCTCACTCCACATATCTCATAGGCTGCCTGTTAAGGGGAGGGGAAAGGAAGGTGCTTGTGAGCCGCACTCTCTGATTGAAGAGTGGGTGTAAAAATCCGATCTCTTCTGTTTATTTTTCTTCTCTAGAAAACTATAGAGGCCTTTAATGATATTGTAGTGTAATCTGCAAATAGAAATGGAATTTTGAGGTGCTGGGGTACAGCCGCTGAGATCAGCTATTGGAAACTGGGTAGCTTGATTGTGCCCTTAGTGTATGGGGGTGAAACCAAGTGTAATCTGAATGGAAAGCACTGATTTTATAAGGGTTGCCTTTTGCAGAGGGAACCTTGTCTATGATGTTGTGAGTCTGACAGTATTAATGCACTCTGAGTTGGCTTTGTCATGTGTTAGGATTCAGAACTGTCATTGCAATTTATCATTTGTACCTTCTGTTTTTCTGTTTTAGCAGGAATACAGGGTGACTTCCAACCTGAGGTGGTGATCTTAGAATTTGATGGCTGGCACGCCATTACATGTCATTGGTTTGATTCCAATGAGCGGCTACACAGGTGGAATAGCACATTTTCTTAAGGGAGGTCCAGTGAGTGCAGGGCCTAGAGAAGTGGTGTTAGTTAAAACAGGCATTGGATGGGATGGCTGGGATGGGGTGGCACAGACACACCACCAGGAAATGTGCAGGGGCTGGCAGGGCTTGGTAGGCCAGGGGATTGGAATACTGTTCTGCCCACTCATTTGGCCAGGGAAGAGGGTAGTTCCCGACCTGCCAGTCTAGCCTTAGTCATGTATAGGTGAATAGGTTTCCTGAAGCCATGTTCACATTACAATGAATGAGCATACAGCCCACATGTATGTGCATTTACCATTTGTAAGACAGGCCGGTCACATTTACAGTGTGCTTGTCCTTGGTTTTTAGGATAGGAACCCGATGTCTATAAGAAATGATAGGTACTAGACACTCTTTAGGGTACAGTGTTTAATAATAATAATAAAATAAGATGAAAAATATCTAAATATTATACAGGTTTTTGAAGTGACACCACATTGTGAATTGGCATTGTCATGTATTTAGAGACAAGCAACCCCATTTGGCTGGGCTGTGTCTTTTTAGTTATTAAAGACCTAGAAATAGTTAAATAACATTAGTATTGGAAAATGCCTTATTTGAGCAGTCACTGGATTTAAAACCTTCCCGTTCAGGCCGCTACAAACGGTGGAGAGTTCTCTAAGGACCTCCAAAGCAGTGAGAGAATGACTCACTTTTCCTATTGGTATTGTTTCCACAGTTGGCAATCCTATGGATTGGGAAATGGATCAGGGACGCTCTCTTCTGATACAGACTTTAGTCAGTGACAATTCAAGGCATCAATTTCCTATCTTTTAGAGTGCAGAGTTACTGAAGTATCCAGAGAGAAAAGGCTTGTCTGCTTAATATGGACTTACTATATGCAAATATGCAGCTGTTTTTTCTTTGCATGGAAGTAAGCAACATTGCCAGACAGCTTGCAATGATGTCCGGGACTAACAGTAATTTTCTTTACTTGATCAGTGCAGTACCTTGCAAGTCGTTATGACTGTGCAGACGCAAACATTGCTGTGAAGATGAAGTGGAATTTCTAAAGCATTCTATGAATGTCCCGGTAAAAGGGAGCTCCAGATGCTGTGGAAGCACTCCTTGGCAGTGGGTAGGGGTCACCTGCAGCCTGGCCTGGTTGCCTTCGAGTGAGCTTTATGCACTTCAGGCTTGCAGAAGGAACTCTGCTGACCAGGCGCCATTTGGGCCATTCGGCCAGGGCTTGGGATTGTTTGGACCTTTCTGGAGTACAGTTGTGTCAGGTAGTCCTGCCATGATGGATGGAGGGGAGGGGAGGATGGCTATGGGCGCCATGGTGGTGTGACGGGCAGGAGGTTGGGATCGTAGGGGTGTTGATTTATGCCTGGTGTGTGAGAATGGAATGTGGCTCTGGTAACCCCTATCTGGTAGACTGAACATTCTGACCTTGGAGAGTCAAGCTGCGAGCTTTCCTATCTCTTTCAAAGCTGCAGCTTTGCTGAGATTAATGGGGGCGGTGGGAACTTCATTAGCGTAGTAACTTTCGATTCCCATTCGCATGTTATTCCCCGATTGGTAGAAGGGGGGGTCCCCATTCACCCCCTTCCCTGTATAACCGCCTGCTTTGTGTAACCAAGTTATTCTGAACAATGTATCTGCTCCAGTAACCTTCCTATTGCAGCTTTTCAATAAACGCTATTCTTGTTTGAACTACAAGGCCTGGTGTTTGGCTGACTAAATTAGGGCTTCTGACAAGTTGGATCCTCTACCAGCTGGGTTGGTTTCCACTGCTGCTTACAGAGTGCTGTCCTTGCTTTACTGTGAGAACTTCATTGTGCTGGTTCATTGTTTTTCTCTAGGTGTCGTGTTCTGTGGTGGGTGGAGAGGGATTCCCATCGGCAGACACAGCTTCATTTCCTGGGCAGCTCCCGAGCAATAGGTTGGCCATTGGCTCTCCTGTGGGCCTTAGTAGATGGGCCATGGTTGAACAGATGAGACACTGCAGCCTCGGTGAGTGGGCCTTGCTCTACACCTGGTGCGATTGTCATCCACCTGGGCAGCGTTGACTTTGGTTTCTTGAAAGGGAGGGCCTGAGTTTTTCAGGCCCGAGCTGATGTTGACTTTTCAGCCAGCTGACAAAAACAACTATTGGTCCACCATGTCCCACACAGGAATGGTTGCCCCCCTTTTTATCACAAAGGGATCATCAGAGCTTATGTGCATCTTGAGTGTTGGGTTAGGCCACTATGTGCTGCACCCCCCAAATTGGGCTGACTGCACGACCTGTACGGAAAAGGGAATGTGATTTTTCTATAGGACTTAATGGCAAGGGCTTTTGGCAGTGTTAGGTATTTAGTGGGCCCATGGTCTAAGTGGGTCTAAGCAGAGGTGGGTCTAAGCAGAGGTGATGGAGTTTTGATAGGAAAAATTGTTGCGGCTTGGTAAGCACCTATCAGCAACCCTGGAGGGTGGAGGGGTCTGTCAGATCATCACTGCTACCTTGCGGCCAGGGGTGAGATGGGCAGACTGCCTTTTGGATTGCCTTTGAGGGATTGCCATGCGGCTGTGGGTGAGGGATCATCATGGCATATTCCATGGCTGGGCTGCCCTGGTTCGAGCCTCTTACAGCAGGCTACGCACTGGGGGCCAGGTGCATTGCCCGTCTTATGGCTAGGGTGGGGTTTTGTGACCCCAGGCCTTGACCATGCCACTTCATACTGTTAGCCCTTGCCATTGTTTTATTAATAAACTAGGAATAAGGCCCGTTGTGGAAATAAATACAATGGGCTCTAGAAAGAGGCTCTGGGAGAGTGCCCCGGCTTTGGGCACTCAGTGACAATTTGCTGTGGCAGTCTCAGCAGGGTATAATGACAGAGTCCACCATTTTCTCCAGAGGAACTGATCTTTGCTACCTGAAGAGCAGTAGTAATTTTGAGTGATCTCCAGCCCACCCCCAAGATTGGTAACAGTAGTTCCCCAGGAGGGAGTGGCTGGTTTGGAGGGTGGAGTCTATGGCATTGTACCTGTCTGAGGTCCCACCCCTCCTCAACACTCACCCTCTCCAGGTTCAACCCCTCAAATCTCCAGGAATTTCCCAACCTGGAGTTGACAACCCTATCTCCCTCCCAGCCAACCATCAACCTACCTTTAGTTTTCCATCTCCCCCCATCCCTCCTAGAGAGCAGTTGTAATTTTGAGTGATCTCCAGCCCCCACCTGGAGATTGGCAACAATGGTTCCCCATCAGGGAATGGCTGAATTGGAGAGTGGAGTCTATGGCATCGTACCTGTCTGAGGTGCCACCCCTCCTCAAACCTCACCCTCCCCAGGCTCCATCCCTCAAATCTCCAGGAATTGCCCACCTGGAGTTGGCAACTTGATCAGGACTGAGCCCAATGAGTTTTCTCCCAAAGGCCAACATAGGTGTGGAAAGGGCCTTTTACTGACAGAGGAGAAAGTACAGGTGCCAACTCTGATTAGGGAAATACCTGGAGATTTGGGGGGGTGGATCCTGTGGAGGGCAGCATTTGGGGTGTGTGTGGAAGGACTCAGCAGCGTATAATGCCATAGAGTCTACCCTCCAAAGCAACCATTTTCTCCCGGGGAACTGATCTCTGTCATCTAGAGGTCAATTGTAACAGTGGAAGATCTCCATGTCCTACCTGGAGATTGGCAACCCTAGGGGAAAGTCAGCCGCACAGCGCGGAGTTGAAGAAAATGGTCTGATGGCCTCTGGCCCACCCCATTAGCCAGCCAGCCATGCTGAAGCTAAGCAGGAGAAAGAGCCTTTTCCCATTTATTCTGACAGGAAAGTGGCCATTGGGGAGGGCGTTATGGGCGGGGGAGGGGGTTATGCTGAAAGTACTTTTTTTTTTTTTACTCACAGAACCAAGCTTGGTTGCCTAACGACAGCCACTGAGGGGACAGTCCCTCACAGGAGTCAAGAGAACTGTCTTCCTCAGGAGAGAGAGCTGTCTGCGAGGGGGAGTGGGTGGGGAAGAGGAGCAGACCCAGCACCCGGCCAATGGCACGCGAGTACTCTTGAGTGGCAGCTGATGGGCCAATGGCTGAGGCAGGGCATTTTACAGCCAATGGGAGCACATGGAATCTTGCAAAACCAAAAGATAATTATTTATAAGGCGAGATAAAGTGGCCTTTAGTTTTCCCAACTACTGTTGTATGACTCTTTCTTCCATCTATGAAGGCAATGATTGTTTGTATTTACCCTGGCTCTGGCAGACTTGCTGGTCTACAGTGTTCTATGAGAGAGCTGATTTCCTTTACAGTTAAAGCTGTCATTATCATTAGTCCCATGATAAAATCAAAATGTTAAACTTTCAGAGCCAAATCAGTATTGCTGGTACTCTTTCTGAATCTGAGTCTGATCCATTTACCTTTAACTTTCCTAGTTTTTTATTCCTACAGTACAATATTCCCTACTATATTTCTTCAGCATTATAGCTATGGGAGACCAAATTAGCAAACAGGAATAGAAAACACTTTGTAAGGAAAACAGTTTGAGTGATATATTCTTGATTACCAAATAGCTGTAGAACAATGAATGCACTACTCACACATATTTCATATGCGGTATACATGATACACAACAATGCCATAGTAGATTTGCTGACTTTAGATTGTGGCTTTTGTGTATCCTACTTATATTTGTTTTGGCATCAAATGGAGTGCTTGACAATGAATTGGATCATTCCAAACACAGAAATAGTGGGATCAAGTATCTCAATATTTATTCCTCAGTCTCTTAATTTTAAGAGTGTTTTTCTTAATTAGAAAATTGCACTCGTTGACAATTCCTGCGGGCAATTGAGATTTCATAATTTCAAGTGAGGCTATCTCAAAAACTTTTTGAATTCCTTTGTGTCTTGTTCTTTCATCCAAATGCCCATGTTATTATTCATTTAATCCAATGCCCTCCTGCAAAATAATCATTTTAATCTCTTCAAAGTAATTAAATTAATACACATACATGATTGCTTCCATTCCCTTTCTCACTTTATGCACTCTTCAATAGTGATAATTTCCTTCCTCTCATTTTTTGCAGTCAATCAGAAATGACATGCCTTGTAAATGGGGTACCATGGAGTGTTTGCCCCCCCAGTCGGAATAATGAGACAGACAACAGGTTGGAATTAAACAAGGGCCACTTTATTAACTATTTAACAGAACATTGCAGCAATAACAACTAAGCAAGCATGGAACAGGCAAGGCAGGCGTCACTTCCCTGACCAACCCCCTTGCCCTTAAAGGGCGGGTCACCCAGCTCCAGCCGTGAGCCATTTACTCTCTGGCTCGTGACCAGCAGCCCAGCAACTGGTTGCCTTCTAGGAGTGCCTACCCCTGAAGCCTTTCAACTTGCAGGGAGGAGCCTGCCATAAAAGGTTCCCAGTGGAGGTGATCACCATTCCCCACCCTGGACCCTGAAATCCGAAGGCAGTTCCTGATGACCGCCTGTTCCCTAACGGGATATGCCGAAAGGTGCTCACCAGTTCCGTTTCTTGCTTGCATAAACCTGCCAAGTGACCAACTAATTAAGTGCTCCCACAATAATTCCCTTAAAGCCACTGCCCTCAGTGCAAGGTAGGCAAAAACACCAATACCACATCAGCCAATATGGGTAGAAGTGAAAAATTCCTACCTGGCCCCTTCAAGACGACGACCAGCCAATGCCTGCACTGAGAACAGGGTGGGAGGGTGGGCGAGCATGCGGAGCAACTGACAAGGGCGGGAGCGGAGCCTGGCCCTTTGAAACGGCCGGCTCCGCCCGCTGCCACGTCGGGACGCAAGCGTCCCTGCTGTTGCCGACTTGATTCCCACAGAGCGGCAAAAGAGCCCCCGCCCACCAGTGGCGTTGCCGGGCGGGCAGGAGCTCCATTGCCCCCCCCAGTCGGAATAATGAGACAGACAACAGGTTGGAATTAAACAAGGGCCACTTTATTAACTATTTAACAGAACATTGCAGCAATCACAACTAAGCAAGCATGGAACAGGCAAGGCAGGCGTCACTTCCCTGACCAACTCCCTTGCCCTTAAAGGGCGGGTCACCCAGCTCCAGCCGTGAGCCATTTACTCTCTGGCTCATGACCAGCAGCCCAGCAACTGGTTGCCTTCTAGGAGCGCCTACCCCTGAAGCCTTTCAACTTGCAGGGAGGAGCCTGCCATAAAAGGTTCCCAGTGGAGGTGATCACCATTCCCCACCCTGGACCCTGAAATCCGAAGGCAGTTCCTGATGACCGCCTGTTCCCTAACGGGATATGCCGAAAGGTGCTCACCAGTTCCGTTTCTTGCTTGCATAAACCTGCCATAGCCAAGGTCAAGCCTCTGCTTTGGCCTTTGCTCCCCACTCAGCAACCTAGTGCCGACCTAATTCCTTGCTGCAAGTCCTGTAAAAAGATCCCATTGCCCTTGAAAGACAAGTGCACCCCGTCATCCCTATACAGGTCTGGGAACACGACCCGTATATCGGGGTGCGGCAGAAATATCCCCAAACCAGCATCCATGGCCTTTCTCAGCTGCCTATTTACTTTGCGTCGGATGCGGTCAATACACCTGGGTTCCTCCAGGTTCCGCCACACTTGGCGGGGCAGTATGGCTGACCATACTATCTTTACGCCGGGCCACCCTGCTCTTATCCTCGCAAGGTCTGCCTTGGCCTGCAACACAAGGGCCTTGCCCTTCAATAGACCCAAGTCATTGCCCCCCAGGTGTATGACCAGTACGTGAGGAGGGGGCCCTCTCCTCTCGTGAAATAGTAGGGGAAGAAGAGCAGGCCATCGCATGCCCCTCCTTCCCAACCACTCAACTGTCGCCCATTCACTAAGGCCAAGCTGAGAGCCACTGGATGTCCTCTTGGCCTGATGAGCCGCCCAGAAGACCATGCTGTGGCCGCAGACCGTTACCCTTTGTCGCATCCTGCGGCCTGCAGCATCTGTAACAAAACAAACATTAATAAACAAAAGTACCCAGAGGGATAGTTAAATAGCACAATTCCGGACATAACCCTTGTAGCATCTGGACTTCCAGTGCCCTATCCTCTGAATCTCCCTGCCAGTATACCCCATTGCTGCAGCCGTTGATGCAGCTCCTATTCGGAAGGAGTGGGTGCCAAAGTGAACACCGCCCAAACCCAATCGAGCCAGCGCCTTCTGTGTCACACTCCAAAATTGAAATTTAGTGAGGGGGGTACCATCCCTGTGTTGGAATAGGTAGCCCCAACCCTCTCCTCTCAATGCCAAAAAATGGCTTAAGGCCCCAACTGGGCACAACTCAACCTCTGAACATCGGTCAAGCTCAATAAACTTCCCCTTGCCACGCTGATCCGTCTTTGACCTGCGTAACCAAATACCCACTTTGGAATCTGAGACAGAAATGTCATGCCGTTCAAGAGCCAGGCCAGACACATCCTGCCGTGAGCTAGCCACCAGCTCACTGACCCGCAGAGCCCCAAAGAAGGCAACCAGCGATGCCGCATGAAACAAAGCAGCTTCATAGCTATCAGCACACACTGTGTGCCATTGGTCCCTGAGACCCTTCAAAATAGCTGGGTTCAGGGGTTCTCTGGGATCAGCCACTATGCCGCTCTCCCTGGACCAACCCTCGAGCATCTTCCAAATACGGAAGTCGCCCGTCTGGTCTACGTGCCCCGATGCTTTGCTAGCATAGGCCAGAGCAGCCAACTTGGATCTGATGGTACGAGCTGACGGGCCCTCCCCCTTCAGCGTCACGCAGAACTCCATTAAATGAGGAACTGGTATGGACCAAAGCTGCCGCAAGCCTGCCCCCTCCCTAAAGGAGAGGAATTGCTTACCCGCCCTCATGTAAGCCCTGCGAGTGGAAGGGGCGAGGGCCAAGCTCATTGCCCTATTGGCCTCAGCCCGCCAATCTGCCACACCTCGTCTGGCATACACGCCGGGAACTGGTCGGCCTCTGGAGCCAGCTGACGGAATCTCTCCATCTGTTTATGAGAGAGAGCGTCAGCGACCCCATTATTAACTCCTGGCACATGCCTAGCCTTGAACATTATATTATTGTGTAGACACTGCAGAGTGAAGGCTCTGACCAGAGCCATGACCCTGGGGGATTTGGACGTCAAGGAGTTGATTAAGTGTACCGTGGACATATTGTCGCACCAGAAATGGACGGTGTGGTTGGCAAATTCCCCAGCCCAGATCCACACTGCTGCGACAATCGGGAAAAATTCCAGGAAGGTGAGGTCAGTAACCCACCCTGCCTGAAACCACTCCTCAGGCCAGTCCCCAGCACACCAATGCCCTCGGAAGTATACCCCAAAGCTGGAGGAACCTGCCGCATCAGATGCAACCTGCAGTTCTGCTTCGACTAAGAGGTCCTCCCGCCAAAAGGACACCCCGTTGTATGACTCCAAAAATTGCTTCCATACAAGGAGGTCGTCCCGGATCCCCTTGGTGACCCGAGTCCTATGATAGGAAAGCCGCAGACCCCTCATAGACATGCAAAGCCTCCTAATAAAAGCCCTACCAGGCGCCACAACTTTGCATGCAAAGTTGAGGTGACCTACCAACTGCTGCAGCTCTAAAAGGGTTATTTTATTCTTCCTCCTAGCTGTGTCTATTAATACCCGCAGTGTATTTAACTTATCCCTAGGCAATCTGCAGCACTGCCCCACCGTGTCAATCTCTATTCCCAGGAACGTAAATATAAGGGTTGGGCCTTCAGTTTTTTCCTGTGCAAGAGGAACTCCCAGTTCCGTTGCCAAATTGATGAAACTGGACAGCAAATATGTGCATTGACCCGTACCCCACCTTCCTGACAATAAAAAATCGTCAAGGTAATGAGCAGTGCTGCCGAGGCCCGTCCTGTACCGCAAGGCCCATTCCAAAAAGGAACTGAACCTCTCGAAAGCAGCGCAGGATACTGAGCAGCCCGTTGGAAGGGCCCTATCCATATAGAAGTTGCCCTCAAAAGCAAACCCCAGGAGCTCAAAATCATCAGGGTGGACAGGTAGGAGACGAAAGGCTGACTTAATGTCACATTTCGCCAATTCAGCTCCCTGACCACAGCTGCGCACCACCCTCAAAGCCTGGTCAAAGGACGTGTACCTAACAGAACATAACTCATCTGGTATCGCGTCGTTCACCGACTCCCCACGTGGATAGGACAGGTGGTGAATGAGACAATACTCACCAGGTGCCTTCTTTGGCACTACTCCCAACGGGGAAACCCTCAAATTCTCAACAGGGGGTGAAGGAAAAGGACCAAGAACTCTACCCTCCGCGCATTCCTTTGCAATTTTTTGCCGAACAATGTGCTTCATACCCAGAACTGATTTTAAGTTAGGAGCCATGTACGGAGTCCTAAGGCCCTGGAAAGGTATCCTAAACCCCAATGTAAAACCCTCATAGAGGTAAACCTTATCGCCATGGTTTGGGTAATCCCGTAACCACCGCTCCAGAACTTGTAACTTAATCGGGCTAGGACCCCTTGTCAGAAGGGGGATTATAGCCCCCACCTCCTCCAGGGCGCTTTCCGCCTTTCCCTCCTCCCTGTCCTCTAGGTTTAGGGCAGCTGGATAAAGGATGGGGCCCTGAGCACAATGGACACTCATGGCGAAAGGAGCAAGACTTCCGACCACATGTCCCATGGGACGTAAACTCCCAGCAAAGCGGGCATCGCAGAACCGCCTGCCCCGCCTGGGCGCGGGTGCCTAAGTGATTCGGAGTCTGCAACCTACGCACGGAATGGCCACTGTGGGACCTTATGCTACCAGGGGACTTGATCGTAGACATAGTCTGCAACCAAAGGTCCGGATGTATCCGGTCCCATCTCATGGCCGGATTCATGGCCACCCGCATACGAAATTGCTCATCGTATTGTGACCATGCCGGGCCAGGGAAATCAGTAACCGCTTTATAAATAATATCCATGTATTGGAGCAGCGCAACTGCCCTCCATGGATGATGCCTTACAATAATGGTTGCATAAATTAAGAACCCCGGGAACCAGTTCGCCCAGGTTCTCTCAACAACCCGCCTCTTTAGGCGTTCCTTTTCCTGGTCGTCAAGATTGTCTTTATCTTTCTTCTCTAAATCTCTATATAAAAGAGAATATACGTCCACGTAGTCGCCCTTAAGGATCTTTTCTTTTGTGGCAACAGATAAATGATCTCCTAGGGGCAGCCCAGCGTCCCCAGCTGGAATAGCACTTGCAGAGACAGTCTCATATGAGACTGTCCCAGAACCCACATAACCTGATCCGGGCTGTGGATAGCCCCACCCAGGCCAAGCCCCAGGGGGAATGGGTGGCATACTGCATCCCCAGCCCGGATATTGCGGCCAAGAACCTGTTGGAATGGACGCAGATGACACAGACGTACCCGGCGGACAGGGACCCCATGGCCAGTCTGTGCTAGTATCATGATGGTCTTCCTTACCCCCTTTTTGAGTCGGTCCCTTGTACACTGCAACTTGGTGCTCATCCGAGCCTTGCCCAGGCTGACTCGAGGGCCCGTCATCGATATCCCCGGTGGATGCCTCCTGCTGATCCTCCAAGAATGCCAGGCGGGCCAAAACCTGAGCCTGAAAAGAGGCATTAGAAGCATTAGCCTCTCCCCTAGGACGCTTACCTGCAACCTTCTTAGCAGGAGCACCCCCTCTGCTCAAGCGCTGCAAGCCGCTGCAAAATTGCAGCATTAATGGGATCACTGTCCTCATCATCGGAGGAAACAACCGGCACCTCCTGCACCGGTGGCCGCTTGGGAGCCGGCCGTTTCCCTTTTGCCTTCCCCTGACCATTTTTGGGGGCCATAGCCAGAGAATGGCACTAAAACAATCTGGTGTTTGTAACCCAACGTCCTACCCAGCAGCTGGACACAAGAAACAACTGACAGTATTGTGAATTGCCTCAAGGGGACCTGCACAAAAATGGCCGATCTTACCCACTAGCACCTAAAATGGCTGCCACCTGTCAATCAGGGCCACTCAAAATGGCCGTCCCCTATAAGAATCTAAAATGGCCACCACTATGTGAAAAAATAGCAGCACTCCTCACCCACCAGCGCGCCTAACACTAAACGGCTGCTATGGAGAGGAATAAACAGAGAACCAAGGCAGAAACTGGGGCCCCAGCAGCCTCACCACACTGCTGATACTAAAGAGGCGTTATACCCTAAACATTAAATATTCGAAATGTGTGTGATAAATCTTGCTTAAACCATAAAGAATGCCTTAAAAAGCCAATCCTGGCCCCAAGCCAGTGGCCAAGGGACTGCAGCAGCCACCTGAGAATGCTGCCTGTCTCTGCTGCTCCACTGCCCTCAATGTTACCTCCGCTACAAAGGGAAAACCACCCCCCTTCTACGCAGCCGCGTTTATCAGCGGAATACTACAGCCGTGGATGCTGGCCACTTCAAAAGACTGCAGCCAGGGCAGAAGCACTCAGCTGTCTGCTCTGACTATCTGTGCTACGTGCCCGCCACCAACAAGCCGCGCAAACGGGCTTCCAGCCCCAAGCCAAGCTCCCTCTCTGCAGATCCACCCCACTGGCCGAGCCTGTGAGGGAAGCGGCCCAAAAAAAGGCCTGCTGGGAGCTCTGCTCTGCGTGCTCGGGCCTGAAGAGCACGCGGAGCAACTGACCAACGGCTGAAGCGGAGCCTCCAGCAACTGCCGCCTAGAAAAAACCTTCCCCACAACCTGCTAGGAGCGGCAGGAGAAACGCTGCCCTTTCAGCCACAAAAATGGCCAGCTAAGCGGGCTCTCCACCCACTGGCTTCGCTCCTAAAGCTGTCACCTCCCCAAACACTGCCTAGCCAGTGGGAAAAGAAGCCCAAGAAGGCCAGCCTTGGAGCTCAACTCTGCGTGCTCTGTACTACCGAGCACACGGAGCAACTGACAAGGGCGGGAGCAGAGCCTGGCCCTTTGAAACGGCCGGCTCCACCCCCTGCCACGTTGGGACGCAAGCGTCCCTGCTGTTGCCGACTTGATTCCCACGGAGCGGCAAAAGAGCCCCCGCCCACCAGCGGCGTTGCCGGGCAGGCGGGAGCTCCGTAATACTTAAAAATAATATTTTCTTGCTTTACTCTAGAAAGATGTAGACTTGTAGGTAATATTTTATTTATTATTTATTCAAGCCTTTTAATGAAGTTTTATCTCTAGAGTATCCCAAAGCACCTTATTAAAATGGTTTCAAATTACAAAATCATTTGAACAATAGATAAAGTAAAAAATACCACAAACAGATCTGGGTTGATCTTGGTCTTCCCTTGGCTTTTAAGCTTTGGCTTGTGATCAGAGTCATGCCTGTGGCATTGCCCAAGCTAAATGCAATAAAGAAGAGAAAAAAAAGAGCTTGTACCACTTGCTGCTGCCCCAATCCCAACCGTGATATCACAGGATTAGCCCATTGCTGTTGGAGGCCAAGCAGGAATTCTGGGGGCCATTTCCTCGATTGGCACTTGGGCAAGGCCCTTTTTTGCCTGCTTCATAATGTCCAGGCTGGTGGTAATAATAGTTAAATAATTAAATAAATATTTTTGGACTAATTAGGCCTCGTCTCTCACAGTTTAGGCCATAACTAATTTAGTGTGGATAGGAAGGGTTGCTCATTGAGGAGGGGGTAAGTGGTGACCATCCTGAGTCATTGGGCATGATGGAGGGCATGTCCTGAACAGACTATTACTTGCAGGATGGTGGAATGGGGCTTAAGAAGGGGCACCTCTGGTGCTGAGCAACATCTTCCCAAACCTGGTAGTGGCTTAACGTGCATCAAGGTAGGGGGCTGGGCACCTCTCAGTACTCTCTGGGTGAAGATAAACAAGGCTGCTGGCAGCTGCTGGCTGAGTCTGGAGCCAGGGTAGATTTGCCAGAACAAAAGCAACCACAGACAGGCTGCCTAGCACAGCCTGCCCTCAATTAAATATTAGCAACTGTAGATAAGCAGCTTTGAATAAATTTAAATAAACTAGTTAAACCCATGCTGTTGTTTCAAGTCTGCATTTGGGATACTGGGACATTAGTCAAACTAGACAGAATTCAGCTTCTTCTTTTTTTGTATATTCTTTTTATTAATTTTTTAAACAAAAATAAACAAACTCACAGAGCCTAACAAACAGCCAACAAGAACAAAAACAAACTAATATATAGCTTCAATCGCTAATAGATACATATTTACAAATTTCTTCGTTTTTACATTTAAAACAAACAACCAACACAAAAACAAACTAATATATAGTTTTGATTGCTGATAAATATCTGTAAATAGATATTTATCTTCAGTTTACATTTAAACCAAAATATGCCTAAACCATTATTCTAATATGCGTGCCAAGTATATATCCTTATCCCAATATCTTATCTTCTTTTAGCCATTTATAGAAATTTGACCAATAACTTCCAAAAACTTCCAAGCTTTTATCTTCAACAATATATGTTAATTTTTCCATCTCTGCTACATCCCATATCTTAAAAATAATCTCCGTTTTATTTGGAACGTTACTGTCCTTCCATTTCCTAGCATATTCAATTCTCGCTGCCGTCAGAATTTGTATTATTAAATAACTCTCCTTACTCTTAAAATCTTCCGGAATTACATTTAATAAAAAACATTCAGGTATAAATGGGATGTTTTTGCCTAGTATTTTATCTATCATTTTTTTGACCATATACCAATATTTTTTAGCTTTGTTACATAACCACCATAGGTGGAAGAACGTTCCATTACAAAATTTGCATTTCCAGCATTCCTTTCCTAGATTTTTATTATATTTATTTAATCTTGTTGGTGATATATGCCATCGGTAAAACATCTTTAGTATATTTTCTTTGAATGCACTCGTTCTTACAAATTTAATATTCCTCAACCAAATTTCGTCCCATTGATCTAAGGTTAGGTTATATCCCATGTCTTGTGACCATGCTACCATGGAAGGCTTAATCCACTCATCTTGCATTTTCTATTCTAGTAGAAAATTATACGCTTTCTTAATGAATTTTTCTTTAGAACCCAGCCATAGCTTATCTAACTCCGGTACACTATTGTCTATTCCTATTTTCTTATCTACAGACCATCTTGAGATAAGTTGGTTTCTCTCCCACCAGGTTAAGTTAGTCCCTTGCTCTTTAAGAGTATCATCTGAAAGCAAGTTCCCATTTTCATCTAAAAGGTCTTCGTATCTCCATTTGGTATATTTTACATATAGAGATGGTCTTACGAATGCCTCTATTGGGGATAGCCATTTAGGGATTTGCCTGTAGCACTTATCTTTTATCTCGATCCACATTTTGAATAGAGCTGCTCTAATAGTATGTTGTTTGAAGAGGGCTGAAGATTTGTTGTACCAGAGAAAATAATGCCAACCCATATGTAGATCGTGTCCCTCAAGAGACAATAATCTTTTATCTTCTTGGGTTATCCATTCCCTTAACCAGCTCATAGCCGCTGCTTTATAGTAGAGCTTCCAGTCAGGAAGTGCAAATCCGCCTCTCTCCTTCCGTTCTTGTAAATATTTTAATTTAATTCTCGGTCTCTTATTTTGCCATATGAATCCCTTTATAATTTTTTCTAGCTCTTTAAAAAAGTTTAGATTTCTTAGAATGGGAATCGTTTGGAACAGAAAGAGAACACGAGGTAACACGTTCATTTTTATGGTTGAGATCCTTCCAGTTAGAGAGAGTTGTAAATTTTTCCATATTTCTAGATCTTTTTTTATTTCCAATAGTAACTTTATATAGTTTTCCTTAAATAGGGAGCAACACCTATTTGTAATGTGAATTCCCATGATATCGAACACTTTTCTGTACTTCGAAGCCCGAAGTTTTTTGCAGTTCCTTCTCTGGCAATCCTTTATAGTTTTTTAATAATATTTTAGTTTTCTTTTTATTTACTTTTAGCCCTGCCACTTTCCCGTAATCTTCAAAAATATATAATAGCTGATTTAATTATTTTTGTGGGTCTTCCAATATAAAAGCCATATCGTCTACGAAAGCTTGTGTTTTTATACTTTCACCCTTAATATTTAAGCCCCTAATTTCTTTTTCGTTGTTTTTTTTTAACAAAACCCTCCTAAAAAGGAGAGGAGTTTATTCTTTTTATAAATGGAAAGAGGTAGGGTATATAGAGGGATTAAGAAAAGAGTAGAGTGAGTATTCTGTTAAAAAAAATTAGTTTTAGTCAGTACAGATACAGTTTTTGGCAATCACCGTGATTAGAGAGTCTTCTTTTCATTTAACAAAAGTCTAAAGTAACTCTGTTAATGAGGTTAGTAATGTCCTTTGGGGTTAGTTGTTAATCAACTCCTTTCTGCCGCTTCTCGAACAGTTATTTCTTAGGTTGTCTTCTTTTAGTATCCCTCAGGTTATAGGATGGGCCCTCTTTGGTTTTCACGTCTCCTGCTCCGACACCTCCCTCTTCTGGGCCGCTGTCATCTTCACTGCTCAAATCTGTCCAAGTTGCGAGTGCTGCCTCTTCCTCTGAACTGGCGTGTCTCTTCAGAAATTTTTGTGCTTTGAAGATGGAGTCAATCTTTTCTCTTTTGTCCTTGGTCAATCCTTTGTAAGCTTTCCTTTTCATCCGGATTTCATAAGGCACATCTTTCAATATTCTGATAGTCTGCTCCCCAATCTTCAAGGGCACCGCTGAAACTGCACACAGAATTTGATCTCTAGTACTCTGCTTAACAAACTTGACAACCACTTCTGCTGGCAGATTATTTTTCTTTGTAAAGGTGGAGTAGGCTCTGTAGACCTTATCCATCTCTTCTTTTAATTCTCGCTGTTCTCTGCCAGTTACTGGTGCCAAGGCATTCGCTAGTATAGATCTGAGATCTTCTTTCTCTTCTTCTTTAATGCCCTGAAAACGGAGGGTCAGATTCGATTTCTCCATTTGCAACATCAAAATTCTTTTTTCTTGCGCATCCTGGTGTTTTTCTAACTTGTTGACCCTTTTCTTCACTTTTCCGATGTCTTCCGTCGAGACCAAACATTTCTGTGCGATCTCCTCCATCTTCTTTGACGTATCTGTTAGTTGTTTTTGTTGACTGTTGAGAACACCTTCCATGTTAGTTAAAGTTTCGCTGATTTTCTGTATTTGGACCAGCAGAGGGTGCAGTAGCTCGCTTGTCTGTTGATTGACAGCAGGCTCTGGAGGGGGATTACCCGGACCGGAAGTCCCGCCTCCCTTCTTTTCCGGTTTCAAAGGGACCGTCTTCATTGCCAACATTTCTTTTATTTGTTTACTTTATCAAAGTTCGTGTCGCGTCCCTCAGGAGACCCGCTAACTCTTTAGCTTCAATAGCACCCCAAAGGTAGTTTCACCAACCCTTTTTCCCTTTCGTCCCCCTTAGCTTTCTTTCATAAGTCCCGCTTCTCAATGGGGGGGGGATTCCCCCTCCTCCCAAACGCTTATTCGCTTACGGGGGAAGGGCTCGGGTTTTTGCTTCAAATTTAGACCTCCAACTCACGGTTCGATGCCGTTTCTTCTTTTTACTTTAATTCATGCCGCTGTTCCTCACTCCTGGAAGTCAGTGGCACTGCTACGTCCCATACGGGCACAACGCAGCGGGGCCGATTGGGGCGAGGAGAAAGCCTCAATTTCCCGGCTGTGTGCCGGCAAAGAGGCTACTCCCCAAGCACCCCCGGTTCGGAGCCTTTGCCTAAGGCTCACTAGGATCTTTTGCACATGCGAAGACCCCCCGACCGCGTGTGGGCTAACCACCTTCGGGAGCGTCCCGAAAGGTGGCCGCCATTCGCAACGCCGAAACCAAAAACCATTTCTTTTTCATTTCCGATACGAGTTAGTAAAGATTCTAGCGCGAAAATAAAGAGCAAAGGGGACAAGGGACAACCTTGTCTAGTTCCTTTTTTAATTTCAACTTTTTGAGTTGTGTCTCCATTGACTATTATGTTTGCTGATTGATTTGCATAAATCACCTTGATCATTTTCAGAAACCTTTCCCTACAATTCCACACCTTCAATTTCTCTAATAAGAATCTCCAACTTAAATTGTCAAATGCCTTCTCTAAATCAACAAATATTAAGGCAAGCGGTTTTTCCGGGTGTTGTTCATAGAATTCTAGTACGTCCAGGATTGTTCTGACATTATTTTTTATCTGCCTCCCAGGCAAAAATCCCGCCTGGTCTTTATGGATAACTTGCGTCAATACTCTTTTAAACCTTGATGCCAGGATACAGGCGAAAATTTTGTAGTCACTATTTAGAAGTGAGATAGGGCGATAGTTTCTAATTTCATTGCCCTCTAGTCCTTGCTTCTGTATAAGCGTAATCAGAGCATCATTCCATGACTGTGGCATTTGACCTTTCTCTACAATGTTGTTTATCACTTCTTTCAACGGTTGTGCTATCACCTCCTCAAAGCTTTTATAGAATTCAACAGGAATTCCGTCTGGCCCAGGTGTCTTTATATTTTTTTGGGTTCTTATTGCTTCTGTTATTTCACACATTGTAACTGGGTCGTTTAAGATTCTCCGTTGTTCTTCTGCAAAATACCCATCGGGGAACTTGTCAAGGTATTTCCTTATCTGTTGTATATCGCATTCATTCTGTTGATATAATTTTTTATAGAATTGCTCGACTATTACTTTAATCTCTTTTAAACTGAATCTCTCTTTGCCCTGTTCATCTTTCAAGCTTTTTATTATTTTTCTCTCTCTCTGGGCCCTTAGTTTGTAAGCCAACCATCTCGAAGGTTTATTGGCTTGCTCAAAATAAAATTGTCTTGTATAATTTATTTTCTTAGCCATTTCTTGCGTCAAGATGCAGTTTAAACGATGTTGCAGATATTTGATTCTACTCTTTATTAGCTGGAGGTTTTCATTTTGTTGTCTCATTTTTACTTCTTCCTTCTTTATTTCTGTTTTGATCAAATTTAGTTCTCTGTTTCCTTGCTTTTTTTCCCAGGCATTTTGTCTAATAAACCAACCCCTTGTATATGCCTTAAAGGCGTCCCAAGATATCCCAAGTGACACTTCAGGTTGGATATTTTCTTTGAAAAAAAATTTAAACTCTAGTTCGGACTCCTCTCTAAATTTTTTGTCATTTAGAAGCATCGTATTCATGGACCAACGTTTTCTTTTTGGTGTATCAGATAGGATGCACATTATGGGGTTATGGTCAGCAAATGTTTGCGGCAAAATTTCAACCTCTTTGATGTCATTAATCATCTCCACTGAGACCCAAAACATGTCGAGTCGCGACCAAGATTTGTGCCTACTTGAAAAAATGTAAAGTCTTTCATGTCTATGTTCCTGGTCCTCCAGGGATCTATAATTCTGAACTCTTCCACTAGTTTCAAAAAGGTTTTTGGGAGTTCATTCCCCTTTTTTACCGTCATGTTTGAACATTTCCTATCTATTTGGTTGTCAAACACTGCATTGAAATCTCCTACAAGGCATATCTCATCGCATATTTGCTTCCCTAGAGTTTCTCTAAGCTGTGTATAAAATTTCTCTTGGGCTTGATTGGGTGCATATATGTTTGCAATTAGTGTCCATTTGTTGTGTCTGTGGATTCGAATTATAATTACTCTACCATCCTCTGCGCTGAATATCAATTCAGGTTGTAAATCTTCCTTAGCATAAATAACCACACCTTTTTTCTTCTTTTTAGGGTCTGCTGCTATAAAAGCTTTTCCGAATTTTTTGATCTCTAGTATTCTTGTATCTTCTTTTTTAACGTGGGTCTCTTGAAGACAGACAACACCTGCCTTACATTTTTTAATTTGGTGGTATATTCGTGATCTTTTATTAGGCGAGTTTAGACCATTCACATTGATAGATATTATTTTTATGCCTTGCTTATTCATCTTTATCTTCTTCTGTGGCCTCCTTGTTGTTTCTTTGTTGTAGACGTGTTACCATTTTAAATGCGTCCACTAATTTTTTCTTTCTATTTCTCTTTTTTTTACCTTGTTTATCTTCCGAGCTTCGTGCCTCGTCTTGTTTTAACCCTTCATCCTCTGATACAGATGACTCTTCCTCTTCCTCCTGCAGACCAAGCTCTTTACCGAGTTTACCTAAAAAGTCCTCTAGTTTAAAGGTTGAATTAATTTTATATCTCTTCCCTTTGTAAACAAAGAAGATACCCTCAGGGAGCAACCACCTGTACTGAATCTTATTCTTCTTGAGGAGATCAACCAGCAATGAGTATTGATGTCTCTTTTCTCTAATCCTCCATGGGATCTCTCTCAAGACTCTGACTTCGGTCTCGTAGATCATCAGGGTCTTTTCATTTGACCTTTTAAAAATCTTATCCTTCAACTCCCTTTTACAAAACTTTATTTGCACTTCCCTTGGAAGCTTATTTTGTTTGGCATATGCCGAGTTTACTCTATAGATTGTATCGATACTGTTCTCTAATTCAGAGATAGAGTCCAACTCCAGAAACTCGGCCAGTGCTTGGCTAATTTCTAACTTTAAGTTTTCTTCTTTCTTCTCTGGTACGTTTTGAATTCTTAATATAAATTGTGCTCTTTCCATTTCTAACTTGATCACTGAATTTTCCAAGGCCTCTTGTTTTTCTGTCATGATTTGCAATTTTTCCTCTGCATTTTCCATTTTACTTTCCAAGTTGCTTGTTAGATTTGTCAATGTTGCTAATTCTTGCTTATTTTCCGCCAACTGATTTTTAATCTCTTCTGCTTGAACTGCCAGTTGATTCGATATATCATCTAATTTAGATAGTTCTTCTAGTTTCTTTTGGATTGGCTCTATTGCTTTGGTTACTGCAGCCTCTACGGCATTATTAACCGCTGAAGCAACTGATTCCTGAATGAAGTTTTGTAGTTCTTTCAGCGAGAATTGTGGGAGATTTGACGCAGGTGTCGATACTGCGAGGCGCCTGCTGCCCCCTGGTTTATCCATTCTATATAAACAAACGTAGTTTGGATTTACTAGGGGTGTCAATCCAGTTCCAAAAGTAAGACAAAGGAAGGAGGGCAGAAAGAAAAAGAAAAGAAAAAAGAAAAGAAAGAAAGTTGGATCTGGCTGCTCCCTTTATGTTTCTTTCCTTCAGCCCTGCATGTTATAGTTGATGTTTTGTAGTTTACAGCACTCTTACTAGGCTTGTTTTTAGCAACAGCTTAAGTAGTTTTGTTTATGCTTTGCTATGGGGTATGGTTTGAACCCACAGTTTCACCTCTTGCCTTTTCTACAAAATGGTTTTTTCTGCTTTCTTAAAAATTACCCATTAAGTCAAGCAAAGTAAAGGAAAAACTGAAAAAGTTACTTCTATGGCTAGCCTTCCTAAACAATCATGCAGCCACCCCTTTTCATCTATCTATTCAGCTAGTCATACTCTCAAGCCTTCCCTCTTACTTAATCAAGTCAATCACCATTACAATTCATTGGAAATGATTAAACAGTAACCAAATGAAGGAAACAGAATGAAGGAAACAAAATATTGAAAGATTTATCACCTGAACAAGGGAACTCAAAGAGTCATGCCCATTCACACAGCAACGTTCCCCCAAACCCACCAAGAAAAAAGGAAAAAGAAAAGAAAAAAAACAAACGAAGTTCCACAACAGAAAGCAGTAAGTCCCTTCTTCGTGTCTTGCTTGTTCTTCTTTTCTTCCTCTTTCTTCCTCCCTCGTCTTCTCGCTTCTTCTGACCTCTTCTAAACTGGTCCTTGATCTTTCCCCTGTCCGGATAGCTTTTACTTTGCCTCTATTTCATTTTCCCCAGTGGGGGTATGCAAACTATGTTCAAGACAGCAGCTGGTCTTGGGTTTAGAATCTTTATGTATATTCTCTTTTACTTTAAATTTTTTCTCTCCCGGTCTTCTAATAGTCTGGATAGCTGGGAGATTAACCTTTTCAAAACTGGAGGGGAGACCTCTGAAATACTTCATGCCCCCCCTTTTTTTTTCCTGTCCCAGCTTTTTTTTTTTAAGAGGTAGCAAAGCTCTGTTTGGCAACGCCCTTAGACTCCGCTCCTGAGAGCTAAGTGAGTTTGCCGCCCGGCCGTCTCGCACTGATTCGCCACTTCTTAATCCACTTGCAACGGTCTGGTGGCCTCTTACCTCAATGAGAGACAGGTTCACGTTCCCTCGGCTATTTTCACGGATAAATCCCCGTTTTATGGCTAAAGTTCGAGAATTTCAGTCTGGCGTGGTATATTTCCAATTGAAGAAACTCTGCATGGGGTCCGGATGCTGCGTTTACCCAGCCAAAGCTGGGTGTTGCCCCGCCTTCTGCATCGGAGTGATACTCCAGTCACTCGAGTCAGCCGCTGCTTCTCTCGTCTCCCGGAAAAAGCTCCCTGCTTGAGAGGCTTCCTTGCCTCTTGTAGGTTTTCCAAAGGGGGGTCTCCGTCGTCCCCAAAGGTAGGGTGAAGGGCAGATAGGATCAGGAGCAAGCTCCGTCCATGTCCGTCCTCACTGCAACCGGAACCGGAACTCCGGTTGACAGCTTCTGATAGGTTGCTACCAGCAAGCCAGCAGGATCTTCCTCACTTCCCTGCTCTTCCCTCCTAATATGGAAGGTATCCCAGGAAAACTGCTTTCTTCTTATAATGATAGGGTTATATTCCCTTTTGTATTCAGGTAATATTTCTCATTCCACTCTATCTGGATTCTCAGTATCTCTTCCAAATTTGCAAGTAGGGTTGCCAAGTCTGGGTTGGGGACTGCATGGAAATTTGGGGATGGAGCCTGTGGAAGGTGGAGCCTGGAGAAGGGGAAGAGCTCAGCATGGATATGATGCCTTATGGACAATCCTCTGAAGCTGATACTTTCTACAGGAAAACGGATCTTTGTAGCATGGAGATTAGTTGTAATTCCAGGAGAACACCAGACCCCATCTGGAGGTTGGCAATTCTACTTATAGTGGTGCTTCATTCTTTGTAAATACATTCCTTAATGTTGTGGGTTGATGTCTAGGATGGGGGCATTCATTTAATTCAAACAAAGAGCCTAAACCAGCAGCACTTAAGAGTGAGAGATGGTAGAAGGATTTTCTTTAGGCTAGTCAAGAATAGATCTGGCCATGCCCTGACCTGGATAGCCCAGGCAAACGTGATCTCATCAGACCTTGGAAGCTAAGTAGGGCTGACCCTGGCAAGTATTTGGATGGGAGACCTCCAAAGAATACCAGGGCCAGAAGGCAGAGGCAGGCTTTCAAGCCACTTCTCTGAATATCCTCCATGCCTCAGTAGAAGTCGCCAGAAGTTGCCATGACTTCCAGGCACAAGCACACACATTCATATACACGCACACCCACACACAAAATGAAAAAAGAATAGATTTGGCCACAAATGGAATGTGAGCCACATCCACATTGCCTCATCTCTAGAGCAGTGTTTTTCAACCTTTTTGTGCAAAGGCACACTTTTTTCATGAAAAAAATCACGAGGCACACCACCATTAGAAAATGTTAAAAAAAATTAACTCTGTGCCTATATTGACTATATATAAAGTAATTCTCTTGAATAGGAATCAAATAAACACAAAGAAATTATTTTATAATTACTTTATTATGAAATAATAATACTTTATTTTATAATTGTTCATATGTTACGGATGAAATTGGAATTTTTCCCACGGCACACCAGACAATATCTCACGGCACACTAGTGTGCCATGGCACAGTGGTTGAAAAACACTGCTCTAGAGTATATATGTTTTCTTGGCCATGCAGCTTAAAACACATGAAATAAAATCAATTTTGCATAACAAACTACAACAATGAAAAACATGACACTATTTATCAAATTTGTCAACAAAAAAGTGAAACTTTTGCAGACCCGTTTATTTACTTTTATTTAAGGTATCTGTCATCCAACTTTCAGTAATATGGAGTTTTAAACCCTTTTACAAATTATAAAGCTCAAGGAACCCATTAGTGCTTAAATGTCATCCAACAACCCTATTCCAGACATAGGTATCCAATAACAGCAAGAACAAACTTTAAAACCAGAATTGCAACAAGCTTTCTGTTTTGCACATGGTAGCAAGATGAGGTATTGTAATCTTGAAAAACAAGATTGATTTTCACTCTCTACCCAGTTACATCATCTTTTTTTACTATAATAATGAGGAAGTTGTATTTGTTAAAAACACTCCTTAGCAAAGCTCCCTCTAAGCTGTGGAGTCTTGTGAGCAAAAGTTCTACTTTGTGAACTACTGGCATTAAAGTTGTGAGCAAGCGATTTGGCTACTGCATAAATTAGTTTGCTCTGGAGCCATCGTTCCTGTGCTAAGGCAAAAATGTGTGAGCCAGAGGCTAAAAAACTATGAGCTAGCTCACACTAGCTCAGCTTAGAGGGAGCACTGCTCCTTAGCATTTTCTTTAGAACTGGAATGACAAAATAGGAAAAGTGTTCTACTCAAAAGAAACATTTCACAACTTCTTGGTATTTTTCACATATTGAAAATATTACCAGCTCTAACACAAATTTTCTTAATCCATGTCTGTTTAGTTCAGACCAGTACTATTACTGGGAGGGTATGGAGAGACCTCTGCATACAAAGTTCACACTCTACCACTGAGCCACTGACCTCCTCCAGATTTGTTTCCCCTGCACGAGAGGTCTGTTGCTCACTTTTTATGAAGTTCATGGAAATTATTGATTAATTTGAGCACTTTTTGTGAAGTTCATGGAAATTATTGATTGAATTGAGCACGTTTTAGCTAACTAAATTCTGTAATCTGCTGTGAGTCTCAGTGGAAATGATAGGGTATATACGAAGTAAATAACGAAGAAGAAGGAACAGGAGGAGGAGGAGATTGGATTTATACCCTGCCCTTCACTACCTGAAGGAGTCTCAGAGTGGCTTACAATCCCTTTCCCTTCCCCTCCCCACAACAGACACCCTATGAGGTAGGTGGGGCTGAGAGAGTTCTCTCTTGAGAGAATTTTTCTTGAGAGAATGGCTCTGAAAGAACTTATGACTGACCCAAGGTCACACCAGCAGCTGCATGTGGAGGAGTGGGGAATCAAACCCAGTTCTCCCAGATAAGAGTCTGCACTCTTAACCACTACACCAAACTGGACCAAATATGGACAAATATTCATATTCATTCCATCCTATCTTCCTACAGTAAAGTCCAGCATCAAGCTCTAAAAGATCTTTCAGGTAATCTGTAAATGCTTAAAAATTGTGTATTCCAAGAAGCTGAACAATGAATACAGATATGAATACAATGAATACAGATATGTTCTAATATTTAATGCACTAAAAGTTATTACTTTAAACTTTAAACAGAACCATGTGGCTTGTGCTAGAAAGTTATAGAATGATATTAAATGAAGGGATATGACCACATCCATAGTTTAAGAAAGAGTACTTGATTACACACCAGCTTGGGATCCATCTAGAAGTCATGATCAGTCAAGCATTCAATAAACTGTTAGTATTTGAACGGTTCACAACAGTTCCCCTCATTCATTCCTTGCCACATTGCCTCCCAAGCTGGAAAGAAGAGACATACAACGTTGTTCGGTTAACTAATGGGCCACTTTATTAACTATCACATAACTTAAAATCACGGTGAGGGCAAACTAACTGTAATATAGACAGGCGAAGGCCAGGAGTCCACCAGACCCAATTTATCCAAGTCCTATCTACCTTCATCCGCTTCAGCCTCTCCTTGTCCTTATCCTCTAAGTCTTCCCTCTCTTTCTTTTCTAACTCTCGATAAAGGAGGGGAAATAGGTCCACATAATCACCTCTGCATATCTTTTCCCTGGTTGCCGGAAGCAGATGGCCCCCCCAGCAGAAGAGCCAAATCCCCAAAGGGGAGGGCTGCTGCTGGCACAGCGGCATATGCGCCCCTGGTGGGACCAGCAGCAGCTCATCCACAGGGCCGGCCCCAGGTGTCTGGGCTGCCTAGGCAGGACAGCTTGGGGCGCCCACCCCACCTGAGATGTCAACCTCCTGGTGGGGCCTGGAGACCGGGGGGCAGCAGAGCACCGGCTTTCCTGGAGGTCCCACCCTCAACCTCCAAAGCGACTCCTGAGCAAACGAGAGGGCTGCCCACACTCTCATGCTTCCTTGGGAGGAGGCCACCCAACTCCAGAATGCAGCTGCCGAGGATGGCCACCTGTTTTGCGCTTCCTTGTTGCCTCCCGCCTTGCGCGCATGATCCGGGACAGGCTTCCTTTGCGTGCCCACCTTGAGTGCCGCCATTCCCTCCAAAGGAAACGCCTGACAGAAACAATCGAGCACTTGGGGGGGGGGCGCCGCAAGGTGGGGCAAGTTCCCCCGATGGAAACGGGGGGGAAGGTTTCCTTGCGTGGGGGCTGCGCCTGCATTCACGAGGGGAAGCCTCCCTCTTGGGGGGGGTGACCGCATACCCCTTCTTTTCCACTGCACTTCCAGATTATCGGAAGACTTTTCTTCTTGACTGAAGACAATGCTCGGCCCCTTAAGGAATTACTGGTAGATGCTCAGGCAGCCTGGGGGACCAGAGGGCAGAAATGGAAAGCCAGGGAAGGGGCGGGGGCTCTAGCCACAATGAGGGTCCTAGATGTTTATGGGGGGGATGTTTATTTATCCAGGCTCCTCCAGCCTGCAGCGACAGGCTCTGCCTCCCAGGGGTGCCACGTGTGCACAGCCCAGCTGCATGACCGACCAACCGCCCGCCCCAAGGCTGCCCTGCCCTCCAATTCAAAGCCCGCCTGCCTGCCATCTCACTGTGCACCCACCCGCAGGCTCCACCTCACTGGCCGCCCACCTCTTCCCCAGCCAGCTACTCCGCCGGCGGGTAACAAGTGCCGTTGTGTCCCACCAGTCATGCAAGGCAGCCACCCACCTCTGAAACCGGGGCTGAGAGTCAGCCAGAGCCCCGCCCACTCCCTCCCAGTGCTGCCTTTCCTGGAGGCTCCGCAGCTGCGGGGCCCCCAAGAAAGCCAGGGAAGGGGTGGAGGCTCTAGCCCCCACCCCTTCCCTCCCAGTGCCAGTTCTTCACTGCTGGCCATGGCCCCCACCTTCTCTCCCCCCTGGTGGGGAAGGGGAGGGTGGGCAAGCTCTGCTGCCACCTCCTGAGCCCCGCTGGACGCTCTTTGTTAGCAGCGGTGGTGGGGAGGTGGCAGCAGTGGTGGTGGGGGGGCTTTTCACGGGGGGATGGGGGGTTGTTTGGCACCCCTGGGGTCCAGCACCCTAGGCAAGTGCCTAGGTCACCTAGTGGGTGAGCCTGCCATGCCCATCCACAGGGGTGGACTGTGGCCGGCAGACCCCAAATCTGGGACATGCCCCCCTGACTAGGAGTTTGAAAATCCCAGGGAGAGAAACCTGGACCCAACCCCACCCCAGCTGGAGGGGCAACTGGATATGCTACTCCTGCATCCTGACCAGCCGGGGCCGGCCAAGAACCCCATGGCCAATTCAAACCTGCTGGAGGCAAAGCATCGGACTTACCTGCCACCATCGCTGACCCCTCGCCGGATGGCCCTGCAGCATCCAAGTCACCCTGCTGCTGTGCCCCAGCCTTGTCCTTATAGCCAGATGGATGATCTGGCCCCTCCATAACTCTTGTCCCAGATTGAGCAGATCTAGTCTCAAGAAAAGACATATGTGTGAGAACCTCTGCCTGAAAATGTTTATTAGAAGCTGCCCGGGTCTCCTTTCTTCCTGCATCACCTGGCACTGCCGGCACACTGGGTGCCAACATCCCCCTAGATTCCTCCAGGGCTTTAAGCCAATCCATGCTGGACAACATCATCGCCTTCATCCTCTGAAGAAGAAAGGGTGGGAGCAGGTCTCTTGGGGGAGGCTTTTGGGGCAGGCTACTTCCCTTTGGATTTTCCTGAGCCCTTCTTTGAAACCATGATAAGAATTTCAAATGGCCCAGGAGAGCAAAAAATGGCCACCAAGAAAGTGAAACCACAAGAGGCACTCCAACCCCCATCCAGGAGACCGAAACCTACTGTAAAAACGAAACTACTGTGTAGCCACCAAAACCCCCAGGCTTCTGAAGCAAGATCCTGAAACCGCCCAGAAAACCGATAGAACACAAACTTAGCTTATCTGAAAAAACCCCTACTGGAGCCACAGAAGCCAAAACAGGCCCCCCTATTAAGGGCAAATAGTGAAATTGCCCCAGCCGGGCCCCAATAGTGTTCTAGCCCAAGCTAAATGAAAAAACGTAAGGAGCTGAAGCCAGGAGCCTCTAGCTGGCAGAAACCACAGGGAACATAATAGCCCACCTCCTCCAGCGACCCCCACTCCCCAGGCCTCCCGATCAGCCCCAAACCCAGCAATCCACTCATCTACAGTGTCCACAGCCGAGTTCCACTCCCAGTTGCAGCTGCCATCTGCAAACACATCTGCTGCACCACCAGAAAAGCACCCAGCTCAACAGGCGCTGAAAATGCCGTCCCCTCTCAGACCCGACACTGCCTAGCTAGGCCAAGGGAACTAGTCCCCAGGAGCTCGCTCTTGAGCTCCTAACACCTCCACGAAACGCCAAAGACTGACGAGGAGGAGCAGGGCCGGCTCGCCCACTAGGCGAGCTAGGCGCTCGCCTAGGGCGCAAGGGCCGCAGGGGCGCCAAACTGCCGGCCCTGAGGAGGAGGCAAGGGGCCGTCCAAGAAACTTCCGGCCCCACCTCCCCTCAGCTTACTACATCTGTGTAATTGCAGCCCTAGGTCCTCCTTCCTAGCTGGGAGGCAAAGGTGGCTCCGAGCCTGCACGGCCATGTGGCCAGCCTCCTAGCGAACTGGATTTTTTCAAGAACAGAGAACACTTACATTTTAATTTTGGTTGGTGTCTCACAGATGTGAGGTTCCTTCTTCCATCCACTCCTTTATGGCTGCCTGACTCAATGTTTAATGACAACAGTGGGTCAACTGTCTGGATATGGAACAAACTGTGCATGAATTGTCATATAGGCACACTTCAGATCATTTAAATAATGCATTCTCCCTGTGCTAGTGCAAAGAAGAGGCAAACTGCAAGTGGTCTGTGCTTGAAAAATAGGTCTTTTATTGGCCCAGTTTTACTATTGGTTGAGAAAGTTTTGTCCACTGCCTGCAGAGCTGCAAAAAGGTACCACAGGCTGCAACTCAAATGTAGCTTATTTATCAAGATATGGCCTGCTCTTGATCCTGGAGCATATGAAGCAACTTACACAGAAAATCTGTACAATTAGCTATGCACAGGCACAAAGCTGTTGAACATGGTGTTTGATCTGAACTTCAAGCAAAAACATTGAAGCAATCTGTTTTGGGTCTCAGCTTGCATGTAAAGGAGCATTTCAATCATTGTTAGTTTGAATATTGATAAATTTGTTTGTGCAAAGTTTGTAGCATACCTGACTTAAGGATGCCTTGAGATCTTTCATGGGCTTTATCATAGATGTCATAGTTCCTAAGCAACATATACAATTTTAACAAGCTGTTCTTCTAAGTGTCACTCTTTATAGTAAAGGTAAAGGTTCCCTTGCTCGAAAGCCAGTCGAATCTGACTCTAGGGTTGCGGTGCTCATCTCCGTTTCAAAACCGAAGAGCCAGCGCTGTCCGAAGACGTTTCCGTGGTCATGTGGCCGGCATGACTAAACACCAAGGTGCACGGAACGCTGTTACCTTCCCACCAAAGTGGTACCTATTTATCTACTTGCAATTTCTTGCTTTCGAACTGCTAGGTTGGCAGGAGCTGGAACTAGAGACAGGAGCTCACCCCATCATGCGGCACCCGGGTCTCGAACTGCTGAACTACTGACCTTCCACAGCCTGCAGTTCAGCATCTTAACCACTTGAGCCACCGCAGCACCGTCACTCTTTATACTGAATCCCATAGTGCAATTTGTTCTTTAGAAATAGTATAGTTATAATCAGCTGTAAAGAACTGGTTTACATTCTTTCAAATATATAGTAATTTCCACATAATAATGACAGCTTAATTATAATCACTCAAAAACCCAAGTTATTATTTTATTTTCAATATCATTATTATTAGGTCCTGTATACTGAAGAACAGTTTCTGCTAAGTACTTGGAAACCACTGGCAATCTACATATAGCTTGACTAATCAAGAATTGATAACTTCTTTTTCATACAGTCTAAGCCATCTTCTTTTCAGACAGTGCTTCTCTCTGTGTCTTCTCTTTCTGGCTTCAGTGATAAGAAAACTCCTCCAGGCTGGATTTGGATTAGAATGGGGCCAGCAGAAAAAAGTTTGAAATTCACTTATAATAGCCAGTATGCCCATCCCTCTTGTGCGGTGGCTGATGCTGCTCTAGCAACTGCTCAAGATGTGGTAGCAAGGAGGAACTCTCTCTTTCCCCCTTCTTCATACCCTGTCCTGGGCAGCTGGAACAAGAGGCCTGGAAAGTTTACTTTTCCAAGGGTTCCAAATAGCCATAGTCTGGCTGTTAAGTGCCCTGGTAAATTCCACATTCCAGGATTCCTGGGAAATGCTGCCATAGAAGAATTCTCTCCAGCAGCTATATTTATTTTATTTTTTATTTATTTACATTATTTATAGTCTGCCTTACTCTCTTGGACTGAAGACCAATTACACAGAATGAGTCAATACAATCAACATTCAATAAACAGTGCAATAGGATTTAATTGTAGAACCAACTAGAATTCTAAAAACAACTGAAGCAAGGCATGTGTTAACACAACACATTAAATGATGCAAAAATACACAATAGGTTCCAACCCGCAACAACCTGTGCACAATAGTACAGGCCACCGTCCCTAATAATCTATTCAAGTAACTTGGTGACATCTGTTGTTCAGTGCTACCATACTCCCTGCGTAAGCAAGCCCTCTTGAATAATTCACTTTTGCACAATTTGTGGAAAGCCAGGAGACTGGGAGCCTTCCTAACCTCCTCCGTCAGGCTATAGAAGGTAAGAGCACAAGAAGATGGAATGAGACCATCCTTCTTTGTTCCACGGTTGACACAGAAACAGCTGGCAGAACAGCTAAGGAAATGAGTAGGTGTGAGGGAAGATGGGAGGGAAGGTGTGAGGGAAGATGGGAGGTGTTGATTTTATCTAGCTCAGATTTCAATTACCGATAGTCAAACTTCCATCTGCTTGAATTGTATCTGAGCTTCTCATTGCAAGATTTATCGGTGCATGACCATATTTTTTCCCTTTTTGGAGGGTTCTAAATTAGCTTGTAAATTTCTTTGTGCATGCACATCATTGTATGCTGCTTGGGAATGTCATGTAGACTAGGCAGGTAGCAGCCTTTTGCCAAAGCAACTGCTTCCAATTCTGTGAAGTTTGGTAGACTGTTTTATTTATTTATTTATTAGGCTTTTATCCCGCCCTGCCACCAAGGCATGTGTTAACACAACACATTAAATGATGCAAAACATTAAATGATGGAAGCCAGCCAGTGCAGTTCTTTAATAGGTACTTGACATTGAACTTGTGCTGATAACACTGCCTATTTCCTTTCAAGTAAATCTTCTCATTCCATTGCATTAATGGTTTGTTCACTATTCACAACAGTATTTTGAGAAATTCTGCATGTGTGCAGTTGATGACATTCAGCAGAGTGGCCACCTGGGTAGTCAGTGTTGGATGATGATTGGACCAATTTAGTGGATTTCTGGGATTTGTTATGCCCAGAATCACCATGAGCAGGAAGGGGGTCTGTGGCTCAGTGACAAAGCATCTCCTTGGCATGAGGTTCTAAATTCAATCCCAGGCATCTACAATTGAAAGTTTAAAAGCTAGTAGTTGATGTGAAAGTCCTCAGTCTAAGACTCTTGAGAGCCATTACCAGTTGGATTAAATAATATTGATCCTGATGAACCAATGGCGTGACACAAAACATATTTGAAACACATGAAGCTACCATATGTTTTGTGTATTTTTGCACCTGTCTGGTTTTTATTGTTCTCATGCTGATGCATGCTCATAAATTGCTGGGTTGGACTACAGTTGCCAAGTGACAATGCCAGGATGTGAAAAGTATTTGCAAGCCCATCTAGAGGAATGCTGCCTCTAAGCTGTGGAGTCTTGTGAGCAAAAATTCTACTTTGTGAGCTACTGGCATTAAAGTTGTGAGTGAATGATTTGGCAACTGCATAAATTAGTTTGCTTTGGAGCCATCCTTCCTGAGCTAAGACAAAAATGTGTGAGCCAGAGGCTAAAAAACTGTGAGCTAGCTCACAATAACTCAGCTTAGAGGGAACACTGATTTAGAGCATTCTCAGCTTTGGCAAGTAAAATAGGCAGAGCTGGAATATCAGAGAGGCAAGATTTGCAGCTTTCCCCATTCACTTCAGCAGGCTCAAGACAACAAAGATAGCTCCTGTTTTTTAAATATGTATGTGTGGGTATGTATTTATTCTTTTGAGGAGATTGGGAGATGGGGGATGACAGGCATGGGAAAACAGAGAACATAAATGTGAAAACTTTTACATTACATATTTGGAACAAGTAGAAGAGGTCAATAAGAAGCAGACTTTTGTCGAAGTATTAAAGGATACTGCTCACATTTGTGATCAAGTTACACTTTGATGAAGGACACCTTTTTAAATGGGGGCTTAGTACCAGGTTAAACAAATTGTGTTCTGCTTGTTCAGCTGCATGGCCTGATGAATGCCAGACATTCAGATGTAAATGATGGACATCAGCTTGACATATAACTCATTAACCTAGATAGCCCAAGCTAGCCCAATCCCATCAGATCTTGGAAGCTAAGCAGGGTCAGCCTTGGCTAGTATTTGAAAGGGTGACCTCCAAGGAATACTAGGGTCATGACACAGAGGCAAACAATAGCAAACTACCTCTGAAACATCTCTTGCCTTAAAAGCAAGTCTAGCTCACCACCTAGTGGTGCATAACACTAAAAGACCTAGACCTCTAGGCTGCCAGACAGTATTAGGATCTCCTGCCTATTCTACACACAATACCATACGATAACCATAATTATTACATCCCATTATTATTCCATACAAAATAACAAGTTTCAAGATTTAGTTGCCTGACTTGTAAAGAAAAAAGGATATTCTGATCTGTGAGGATTCAGTTCATGACCCTGTTATTTGTGGTAGTAATTCAGATTCAGTTACCCAAGAAAAGATGTTCTGAACCTTAACCAGAGGAGAAATGAGCTAAAAAGCCAGAAATCCTTACTAAAGGTGTTCTGTAGTTCTGTTACTGAGGAGCAAGGCAAAAGAAATCTGGAAAAGCAGAAGAATATGGCAGATTAAACAGTGAAAAGAACCTGACATCCACCTGATGCTGGCTGTGGTACATCTGAGAAGGTAATTACAGTGTCACATCCAAGGGTCTAGGGGAGGAACAGACATGCACCTGGCCCTGGCATGGTTTCCTGAAACAGCAATCCTAAACAGGTCTACTTGGAAACAAATCTGATTTTATCTAATGGCAATTAGTCCCATTAATTTCAATGGGTTTAGAAGGGTGTAACTGTTTAGGATTGCAATGCAAAAGTGGCAACTTGCAAGCACATTGAGCCATTGTATTTTGCCTAGAATTGTATTATGCCCAATGCCATTTTCAGGTTTACAGAACTGATCCAACAGTTCCTGGCCCTTGGCCATGAGTTTTAATAGAGTTTTTATTGTGGTCTGTGACCATGAATTAAAGTCATATGACAGCAGCATCTTCCTTCTATTTGGCCTGATACTTTCCAGTATATTATACCTGCTCAATGATCCAGGTTTCCTTTTTCATCACACAATTAAGCATGATAAACATTCCTAAAGCATGTAGGGGAGAGAGAAGAAAATTCAAGGTAGGTACAGAAAATGTGCTTAAGCAGGATTGTGCTACCTGACTGGAATTAATAATTCATCAATTTTATCTCATTCTGGGCATTTTCAGAAAGTCCATTATACCTATATTTTCTGTACACTCAGTAAATTTTGCAGCTCTTAAGCTCCATGAAATGAAAAATAGACTTGAAAAGCCATAACACCATCAACACATTAATATTTATGTAGCTCTTTTCATGACAAACATTGCAAAATGCTCTGCAGTAAAATAAAGTGAAATAAAGCATGAGCGGAATGTGATGATTGCAAGTCAAAAGGTCACTTTGAATGGCAAGGCAGAGGAACTTACTTGGTAAAGTTATTGACCTGCTTACACAGGCGATTATGCCAGAGCTTTTGCCCTAACCACAAGCTTAAACAGGTCAGGTGTGGGAAGCAAACTGTCAATACTCAGAAAGCTGTCCTAATGAATGAAGTGCTCCCATCTGAAGCTCTTTCATGCCAAAGAGAGTAGCAGAAGCTGTTTCAGCTCAGCTATAAAACACCAACATGAGTGCTTCCTATTTCTTCTGTGATTTACATAATATTGCTAAAACAGGTTTGTTTGTTTTGCAGCCGCCAAGTATAAAGGTAAATAAGCTGATAAAAAGCAGTCAAAAATGTTACATCCATTTATAGTGGGATATTATTTGCTTCACACTTCATGGCAGAAAGTTATTGATATAAATTATGTTAATTTCTTTTTTATAATACGATCATTCATGAATGAAAAATAAATAAATCTAGAAGACAAATGTTCTGTAATGTGGAGCTACTGATTTTCTAATAATAGTTTGCTGCTGCCTAAGCATTTAAATAATGCACTTCGCTGACAAATATCTTAGGGTGAATTCCCTGTATCTTTGTTTCTTAATGCTAAAATAAACAAAACTCAGCAACCAAAGATGCTCATAAGCAGGTGTGATAAGCAGATACAATCACAGTGTAGATGTAGTTCTATCCCATATGACAATTTTCCATCATACTCAATATCTCAACAGACTAACATTGAACTTTAATCTCAGTGGTGGCCCACAAAACAGAGCACTCCTTGCTTACTACATCTCTGCTCTTTATATTAGGCAAGCATTTGTGAATTTTTTTTGGTCTGAACTCAGAGCAAGGCAGGTAGCTTTAGATAAACCATCTGCTTAATTATTACCAGCTTTTTTGCAGACATTTCCACCATCTAATTACTTGTAATATGTTTTGGACATCTGTTTATTATCAGAGTACAATCTCTTAAAATATTTTAATGAATGTTAGCCAGGTGGCGTTCATTTTAAGTGAAAATATTTTAATTATTCTTTGGAGGAACAGGATTTCACACTTCATGTAATTGATCAAGGTTGATTCTTCAGCTATAGAAGACCTATATTTTTAATGAAAGAATATTCTTAATTTAATGCTATCAGGTCCATTTTTTAAAAAGAGTGAGAGATTTGTAACTCAAATATAAATTGCAATTATCAGTTCATTATTCCTTGTGAAAGCAAAGAGCAAGATTTCTACCTTGATGGACCTGCTTATGTAAACTCCATGGGCTTCATCTCTAATCTTTGGGGCCACAAATCTAGAAGAAATCTTCAAATTGGCCAAGAGAACTATGCAGTCAATACCTGAATGAGAGCTCTGCTGTGTTCAAGCACCCAATATGGTAGCTAGTCCCAAAATAAATTAAAGATAAAGGGACTACACAAGTCTCACTTTTTCCATACTGCCTACTGTTGTGATGATAACGCCCCAAGAAGCCCTTGTACTCAGAGAAAACATATTTGTATGGAAACTGAGACATAAAATGTTCTTGTAGCATGCAGAGAGAAGATGCTCCCCCATTTATGGAGATGAATAGGAAGAAGAGTGATAACCATTTGCCCACCTGCCAAGACGAGACAACATAGTTCACTTTTAATATCCTGAGTTGGGGACATAAAGACCAAGACATGCAACATGTTATGCTTGGATAAAGGCAAAATGGTGGAAACTGATGAGGTCTCAGCGACATTATATTTTTAACAATTTTATTAATTTTTCATACAATATTAACTGTGTATAGTGGTAGATAATTAAGAGATAGCATAAGGCTTAAATACAACAAAGCCAACTAGAACCACATAGAAATGGCTTTAAAGGTTTCAAAAATACAAAAGGTTTTGGTAAAAGTGGTTATTGGGGACAACCCCCCCTTCAGCCAAGTAACTGACCACTAGGAACCAGATTGTTTGAAATGTGTGTAGACGGCAGACCATGGTGATTGCAGCATTTTGTGAGGAATTTTTCCCTAAGACAAAATGTTCCCATAATTTGTTTTTCCAGTTAGTCAAAGAGGGAACTGCTTTGTCTCAACTGCTTTGACTTAAACCATATAGTAGACACAGTAGGTTATTTCTTCTTTTTTAATATTCCCACAAATTCTGTATTCAGGGTTGGCATCTTTCAATATTATAGCAACTAGGTTGTTTGTCTAGCTGCAACCAATTTAGATGCACATTATATTAGGTTTAATATATCCAGGAATTTCCCACCTGGAGATGGCAATTTTGATTACTTAGGTGAATATGCAACAAGGGCTTCTACAACTTTAAATGCCAGCAGGATACAACCAGCTGCATTCAATGTAGATCCATAAAGAAGACACAGCATGCTGGATACTCTAAGGCATGTTTTGGTCCTGTTACATAGAAGCAGCCTTTAGAGGTGCCAACTAGAACTTAGGAAACTTTGCCCAATGTTGAGTGAGTACTTGTTTTGTTGGTTTTGTGGTCCATATATTGTGTTGTTTCTTAAACTATTCTTAGATATATACTCTTAAATTCTATGGAGGAATTCTCTTTCACAGAGAAACAGAATAGTATTATCCTATAAGGAAATGGAATGAGACTCCCAATGGTTGGTAAGATATAATGAGACTCTATGCAACAGTGGTAATAGTATAAGGATGTTATTGATTCAATAGGACTCTTTTGTATTATTGGGATCAATCTTTTTGAAATATTGTTTTAAAATAATATTATTAAAGTATTATTGTATTTTATACTTTCATGGTTCATTGTTCCTGAGGAAGGACCAGAAGTCTGAAACACTGAAAATTATCTAGGAAAAGTGTTGGATAGTTATCTTGTATATTTACACTTTGGACTCCGTATTTTCCTATTATGTTTTTTTTTTTTTTAACAAAATTTTTATTGGGATGCACTCAACATTTTCAACAACGTTACCAATACAATTTTAAAAAAGTTTCCATCCCATCCCTCCACCCCCCTAATAGGCTTCCAACACTGCTAATAACAAACAAAAATATATATTAGACGGTAATCAAGTTTAGACTTATATGAATCGACAAACCGGGTAACACATTTCAAATATATAAAACCTCTACAATTTCAACATGTTTTCAAATAACAGTATAATACAGTTCAAAGTTCATTTCACTTCTCGTTCAATATCCATACAGATCCAAGTTATATATTTTCCCCTTCATTCTATATTCAGTTTCTAGATACAGTTTCAATCCTTCCCAATCTTTTATATACTGTTCTGCCATTTGTCCATTTAGTTTCTTTGTCATTTTGTCCATTTCCGCTAAAAATAGCAGTTTTCTAAACCAGTCATGTATATCTGGCACCTTCTCCATTTTTCCATTGCTGAGCAAAGGCCATTCTCGCTGACGTAATCATGTACCATAACAATGTCCTTTTTTCTTGTGGAATTCTTTCCATTGTCAAACCAAGGAGAAGAAGTTCTGGCTTTCTCTCAATTGGGATTTTTAATATTTTCTGCATCACACAATGTATATTAGACCAGTATGCTTTCACTTTATCACATGACCACCACATATGGTAAAAAGAACCCTCTATTTTTTTACATTTCCAACACTTATTACTCAAGTTCTTATCCATACTAATATTAGCAATCTTTTTTGGTGTCATGTACCATCTATACATCATCTTATAGCAATTTTCTTTTACATTAATACAGGTAGACATTTTAAAAGATCTTTTCCACAAAAATTCCCATGATTCCATAGAAATTTCTTTGTTCGTGTTTATGGCCCATTTTATCATTTGCTCTTTAACAGTTTCATCCAAAGTATATACAGTCAACAAAGTTTTATACATCTTTGAAATCATTTTTCGCTCTCTTTTCAACCATATATTTTCAAAATCATCATTCATAGCTCTAAAACCAAACTCTTTACAATCTTTTTTGTAAATATCCCTTATTTGACAATATTGTAGCCAACCATACTCAAATTCTAGATCATTATTTGGCTTTAAAACATATTTTTTCCCTCTTTTTGCAACAATTCATGGTATTTCAACCAGTCATTACCTTTATGTCCTGAAAACAGATGTATAACTGCTGCTGGAACAATCCACAAAGGCCTCTCGTCCGAAATTGTATCTTTGTACCTGGTCCATGTATCAAACAGTGTCCTCCTTACATAATGATGCTTAAACATAGAATCAACTTTATTTTTCCCATACCAAAGATAGGCATGCCAGCCAAATCTGCAATCGTGCCCTTCAAGAGCTAAAAGTTTTCTATTTTCCAAATTAACCCACTCAGATAACCAAGACATACATACTGCTTCATGATACAAACGCAAATTCGGGACTTGGAAGCCACCTCTGTCTTTAGTATCATACATTATCTTCATTTTAATTCTTGGCTTCTTTCCTGCCCAGATAAATTTAAAGATTTCTCTTTGCCATTTCACCAACACTTTCCCAACTTTCACAATTGGTATTGTCTGGAACAAAAACATTAGCCTGGGCAGTACATTCATTTTGACAACGGCAATTTTTCCAAGAAGAGATAATCTTAGTTTTTCCCATTTTTCTAAATCACTCTTTATCGAAACCCACAGTTTTTCATAATTATTCTTAAACAGGTCTATATTTTTCATTGTGATTTCAACTCCCAAATACTTAACCTTTTTAACCACTTCACATTCTGTCACATTTTGTAACATTTGTTGCTTTGTACCAATCATATTTTTACACAATATCTTAGACTTATTCTTGTTGACATAAAACCCTGCGAGATCACCAAACTCTTTCACTTTTTCAAATACCTTAGGCATATTATTAACAGGATCTTCAACAATAAACATAATATCATCTGCAAATGCTCTTAATTTAAATGAAAAGCCTCCAATATTCAAACCTTTTATGTTATCATCATCTCTAACCGTTTGAAGCAAAATCTCCAAAATCCAGATAAATAACAATGGTGACAGGGGACAACCCTGTCTGGTACCTTTTCTGACCCGGAACACTTCTGTTGATTCTGCGTTCACAATCACCGTAGCTTTTTGTTCTTTATATATTGATTGAATCATTCTTTTAAATTCTGCGCCCATCAAGGATTTCTCAAACACTTTAAACATAAATTCCCAGTTCAAATTATCAAATGCCTTTTCTGCATCCAAAAATAAAAAACCAACTTCTTTTTCGGGGTGTTTATCATAGTACTCAATTGCGTCTAAAACAACCCTCATATTGTCTTTAATTTGTCTATTTGCTAAGAATCCAGCTTGATCTTCAGCAATAGTGTCTTTCAAAAACCTTTTAAGGCTCTCTGATAATATTTTTGCAAATATCTTATAATCGTTGTTCAATAATGAAATAGGCCGATAATTCTTTACATTTGTTAAATCCTGCGTTTCTTTAGGAATTAAGGTGATTGCAGCTTCATTCCAGGAATCTGGAATCTTCCCTGTCCTTCTAATTTCGTTTAAAAGAATCTCTAACACCGGAACCAGGTCTTCATGAAATTTTTTGTAAAATTTAGCTGAAAAGCCATCCGGGCCTGGAACTTTAGAAATCTTTGCCTCTCCTATTGCTTTACTAATTTCTTCTTTAGTTATTACAGCATTTAATATTGCTTTCATTTCAGGGCTTGGTTGTATCAAATTAACCTTGGATAGATAGTCTTGCATCTTTTTGCAGATCCACTTGTTTTGCTTGAAAAAGAGTCACATAATATTTGTAAAATTCCCTCCTGATCCCTCCTGGGTCTGAAATCTCTTTATTTCCATCTGTTTTATTCTCTCTTCTTTTCTTCAATTGCCATGCCAAGTATTTGCCAGGTTTATTTGCACCTTCGAAGGATTTCTGTTGCAATTTTTTCAAGTTCCAATATACTTCTTTGTTCAACCTCGCCTCATATTGCTCCCTTAAAATCCTCAATTCTCTCAAAATCTTCTTTTTACCAGGCCTTTTCTTAAGCTCCATTTCTTTTGTCCGAATATTTTCCATGATCTCTTTATCTATTTTCAGTTGTTTCTTTTCATTATTATTAATTGCAATCAGGTGTCCTCTCATCACAGCCTTGTAGGCTTCCCATACCATTTGCGTCTGTACACCCTTATTTAAATTCAGTTGAAAATATGTTTGGGTTTCTGTCCTTATTCTGTCCCCAATATTTTGTTTGTCCAGCAAATCCTCATTAAGTCTCCATCGGAATTTCTTTCTCTTAACATACGTTGACCATTTTACCAGACTATGGTCAGAAAGAATTCTAGGTAACATCTCAATTTTGCGTGTCTGCAAGATCAAATTCTCCGTCATCCACATCATGTCTATCCTTGAAAAAGATTCATGTCTTGATGAATAAAAGGAATACTCTCTATCCCTGGGATTTTTAACTCTCCAAACATCTACCAAATGCTCATGTTTAGTCAATTGAAAAAAGACTTTCGGAAGTTTGCCCATGGCTTCAATCCCTTTTTTGGATTTTCTATCAGCAACATTATCAACAGTACCATTAAAATCACCCATTAATATCATTTGCTCATAGGTTAACTGTCGTAACTGTTCCCACAAATCCTGAAAAAAATTTTCCTTCGCACAATTTGGGGCATAGAGATTAACAATTAAAGTCTTTTTATTCTGCAGCACGGCTTCTACCGCCAGAAGCTTCCCTTCATTATCTTTAAACACTTCCTTTGGTTCCAATTCCTTTTTGATATATATAACAACTCCTTTTTTCTTTTGGGAGGAGAGGGAGTAAAACTCCTCTCCTAGTCTTTTTTGAATCAAAAATTTGGCATCAGTTTTTTTAATATGTGTTTCTTGCAAACAAACAATATCACATTTTTGTTTTTCCAACCAAAGTCTAACATTTTTTCTTTTTTGAGGTGAGTTAAGTCCATTGACATTGCATGATATAATTTGACTCTCCATGTTGATTTTGTGCTTATTTATCAGAGTCTTTAAAGTTATCATTGATGAATCTGGTCATTTGCTCTACTGACTTGATGGTGACTCTCTTCTGTTTGAATGTAAAACTGACACCTTTAGGAATTTCCCATCTGTATCTTATACCCTCTGTTTTCAGTTTGTCAATCAAATCTTTGAAGAGTCATCTATCCTGAAGCATTGCTCTGGGTAGTTCCTTTAAAACAATGATTTTCTTGTTGTCAATTATGAAATCTTCCTGAAATTGTTGCTTAAATAGATCCTCCTTCAGTTTTTTAGATATAAACTGGACAATTACATCTCTGGGTAATTTTTTCCTTTGTGCAATCGCAGAGTTGACTCTGTACACCACATCAATCTGTGCCGCCACCTTCTCCTCTTCCATTTTTAAGAAATCTGCAACAGCATCCACCATAACAGAATGGATGTTCTCACTCTTGTCTTCAGGGATCCCCCTGAATCTCATGTGGTTAAGCATTGCATTGTATTGGACCATCACATTAACTTTTTCTGTTTCTAAAGCAACCTCAGCAACATTGGATGCCACTCCCTTCACTCTTTCATCCGTCTCATCTGCTCTTTTAGTCAGCGTCTGTATCTCTTTTGTAATCCCAGACATTTCTTTTTTCAACTCTGTTACTTCTGTTATTAAGGTTTTTTCCAACTTCTGAATCGCGTCCATCACTCGTTTCTCCATAGCTTCCATCATGCCCTGTAGCTTCTTTTCTTCTTTCGCAGCCATTTTCGGGGAGGACCAGGAGTTCGCCCTCTGTCGTTGCCGCAGATCGTAAGCCGTTGTTTAAAATTTCCCTCAAACCTACATCAAATCAAAGTCCTTCTTATGCCCACCTGAATCGCTCTGTTTTCACTTTTTTCTGTTAAGTCTTTCGTTTAAAATCGAAATAATTTTTTTTCTGACCTTCTCAAAATGGCGGGCGCAATTTCTCTATGGTAGATGATTCTTCCGGTTACTCACTTCCTGTCCGGCAGTCTTGATGGTTCCCTTGTCTCTGGTTTCCTCCCTTCTTCCGGCCTCCTTGAACTTCTCTAGGACGATTACTTGTCTAGTCTGAGGTCACTTCCTGTTCTGACGATTTCTGCTGCAGCTAGAGTACTTTTCCACACCAATTCTCGCGGAGTTTGCTGTTAGTTTCTATTTTAAAGTCAATAATCCAACCGCAGGAATTATCAACAAACCGGCTTTTTGGCCTTTTTAAGCTGTTTAACTGCACTTTTTTTGAGTTGGTGTTAGTACGACAGATACAGCACGATCATGCGCTTCATCGGATGTTGTTTACTTTTGGCCAAAACGCGTCTCCCGTGAGCAATTTTAAAAAGTTACCTTCAAAGTCCGTGTCTTGTTATAGCAGTGTTTCCTTCATATCAGTTTCCGTAGAATGTCTTGGAGGTCTGGGTCATGCGTTCTTATGTTGAGAATCCAACTCGGTGGGGTCTTGTAGAGAATTTCCGAAGTGCCTTCTCTGGGGGAGGGGATCAAGGCTGGTCGTGACGCTCTTTAAAGCCCCGCTATCAGCCGATCTCAACTCCCTCTCGGGCCAAGGCTCGCTGCCAGTCACCCCCCTGCCTGGGGGGATCTGCGGTGGGCTGTAAGAAGCCCACCCTGTCGTCAAGACCCTCCGTATGCTCTGGGAGCTCTGGGAGCAAAGCCAGAACACGTCAGGACGCCATGAATCCCAGACCGGAAGCCTTCCGTATTTTCCTATTATGGATCTTGTTGGCATCTGTATTTTCTTGTGAAGGATTATATGAATACATTCATTTCAGACTATATATGTATATTTTTTGCAGGATATTTAGTTCACAGTTGTTTTCTATTTTTTCTACAATGGGACAAAGACAAAACAAGAAACCTATCTAACTAGCATCTCTAAACACTGCCCCTAAGTGGCTTATGGTTCCAAAGCAGACATCCTGAGTAGCAATTCTTCTAGCAGTAATGATGCAGGAAAGTGGAAGTCCTGAAGAGAGTGAAGGTCCATCCTTCAGCTTCAGATGCTCTTCACAAGTCTGCATCCATCAGCATGATGTTAGCTTCTATCTGTCACATCCTTCTTGTCCTCTGGCTTCCTTACCCATACTAGCCCAGCTGTCACTTGCTAATTAAGCAACCAATCAGCATGATCAATTGCCTAATGTAGCTGATCTAAGTTGAGAACTAGATCACTAACTGTCAAACTGACATTTGAGCTGTAATGCTGTGAAGATGATCAACTGTCAAACAATTACTCTGACAGTTCCCAGCTACTAGCAATTCTACTGTAAGATAACTTCATCCAGGTGCTGCTAAGTAAAACACTTCAATGTCTTGAGTAACAATCCAGAAATACTTATACATGGGGTTCTGATTTTCACATGATGACAATGTAAGAATAAATGCACACACATACACTGGGGAATCACTTTCATGGCATCCCATAAGGTCCCCACCACCTTTACCCCATCTATCATCTCTTGCCTGTTGGTCAATATTAAGTCAAGTATGGCTGAGCCTCTCATAGCTTCCTTCACCATTTGCTGAAGGAAATTGTTGGCCAGACAGGTCAGGAACATGCATGACTGTGAACACTTTGCAGAGGTTGCCTCCCAGCACAAATCAGGAAGTTGAAGTCACCCATAACTACCAGGTCATGTTGTTTGGATACCCTGTCAAGCTGTTCAAGGAGGGCAGCATCCACCTCCTCATGCTGGTCAGGAGGTCTGTAGCAGACTCCAACCACAGTACTGTTGTCTTTCCTTCCCTTATCCTCACCCAGATATCCTCACTGGGCTGTCACCTTCCTTCTCCAGTATTTCGTGACAAAGAAACCCTCTCCTCGCATACAGCACCTGCCTCCTCTTCAACTCTTTGTGTTTCTCTTGAACAACTCGTATCTATCCACTACTACATTCCAGTCATGGAAATCATCCCACCAAGTCTCTGTAATGCCTACTAAATCATATCCCTCTGTCTGCATTAGAAGCTAGACCCGTTCCAGTCCAGCTTCCGGCCAGGTCATGGGATGGAGACAGCACTGGTCGCCCTCACAGACAACCTTTGGAGGCATCTGGATCAAGGCGGTACAGCAGTACTGATGCTGTTGGACCTGTTGGCAGCATTCGACACGGTCGACCATCAGTTGCTGACCCACCACCTCGCTGACGCGAGGATTCAGGGGCTTGCCTTGCAATGGCTTGTCTCTTTTCTCCAGGATCGGGGACAGAGGGTGGCATTAGGGGAACAGGTGTCCCAGAGGCACTCGCTGGTTTGCGGGGTTCCTGAAGGGGCAGTGTTATCCCTGATGTTATTTAACATCTACATGAACCCCCTTGCCCAGATCGCCCGGAGGCATAGGCTAGGGTGTCATCAATATGCAGATGACACCCAGCTATATCTGTTGTTGGGTGGCCGGTCCAACTCCACCCCAGATGACCTGGAGCGGCACTTCAGGAGGTGGCAGGCTGGCTTAGGCTGAGTTGATTGAAATTGAATCCAATGAAGATGGAGGTCCTATGCCTGAGTTGGAGTGGGTCAGAGGTAGGGATCCCACTACTGGCCTTCGGTGGGGCGCCGTTGGTGCCAGCGCTGAGGGTCAGGAGCTTGGGAGTGCTCCTGGATTCCACTTTAACAATGGAGGCCCAGGTAGCAGCCACTGCCAAGGCAGCCTTTTACCATCTTTGGCTGATTAGGCAGCTGGTTCCCTTCCTTGAACGCAATGCCCTGGTAACAGTGATCCATACTATGGTCACCTCGAGACAGGACTACTGCAATGATCTCTACATGGGGCTGCCCTTGTCTCAAATCCGGAAGCTGCAGCTAGTGCAGAATGCAGCGGCCAGGCTGTTGATGGTTCTCTCTATACGAGATCACATCCAGCCTGTGCTGAAGGCACTGCACTGGCTGCCAATAGCATACCGGATTCGTTTCAAAGTGCTGGTTTTGACCTTTAAAGCCCTATATGGTCAGACACCTGTCTACCTGAGGGACCACATTTCCCCGCATATTCCCCAGAGAGCTCTGAGGTCAGGATCACAGAACCGTCTGACTGTCCCGGGCCCAAGGGATGCCAGACTAGCAATAACCAGAGCCAGGGCCTTTTCAGTGGCGGCTCCATACTGGAGGAATGAGCTCCCAGAAGATCTTAGGGCCCTGCAGGACCTTTTACAGTTCTGCAGGGCCTGTAAAACGGAGCTCTTCCACCAGGCTTTCGATTAGGGGCTGCCACTGATGAAAGAGGCACTGAAAAAGGAACATCTTATGGACCTGGTTATCGCGCAGGATTGCTGCCTTCAGGACAGGGAGTGTGATACGGGACTTGCTGCCTGCCTGATTGGGAGGAGGATATAGGAATCGCCTTTGTGATACTAGCACTTTATGTAACCTTTGTTACTGAATTTTATTGTATAGATTGTATTTTATTGTTTTATGATATTTTAACTACTGTACGCTGCCTTGAGCCAGTTTCTGGCTAGGTGGGATTTAAATCGAAAGTAATAAATAAATAAATATAAATATAAGCTCAAGCTCTTCCTTCTTATTGCCCAAGCTTTGAGCATCGGGTACATCGACACCTGAAGCCCCACACCTTTGGCTCCATTAGACCTAGCCCTCCCAGGTGGGCCTCTGTTTGCTCTGCATCATTTAAATCCCTATGTTGGCCATCTCTTTCCCCTTGTAGTATCAATTTAAAATCCTCTTGATGAATCTCCCCAGGTTTCTGCCAAACACATTTTCCCCTGACCTTGACAGGTGAAGTTCATTGCTTGCTAGTAGTTTGTTGTCCAGAAAACCTAGCCCGTGGTCCCAGAATCCAAATCACACCACCAATACAACCAGTGGCTCACCTCCATTATTTTCTGCTCCCATCATATTCCCCTATGACAGGAAGGATCTAAGAGAACATCACCTGTGCCCACATTCCCTTCAGCTTCCTTCTGAGAGCTTCATAGTCAGCCTTAATACTTTCAATTGTGTTCATGGCCATGTTGTTGGTTCCCACATGGACCATTATGAATGGATAATGTTCTGTAGGTTTGATGAGTTTTTGGGATCCTATATATAATATCTTTAATTTTCACACCTGGCAAGCAATGTACCTTTCGGGCCAGTATTTCCTGGTCCAAGCCTTCCATAAAAAAATATTTCTTCCAGATTTTTAGATCTGAATTGGTTCATAATTTAGCATGTGAAAATGGATCAGATTGGTATTGTTGTGCCATTATACCCCATTGTTCTCTAGCTGCAGAAATTGCAGGATGAATGGGGTCCACTGTAGCATAAGTAGACCCTAATGTGTTTCACTTAGAGAAGGGCACCAGACAAAAGGTCTCCCAAAGAACCCAAAATGGATAATCCAACTCCAAGGAGCAATCCCAGTAATTAATACATATTAACAAGTATGCCTGATTATATAAATTGAGATCAGGGAAACTAAATCCTCCTTCATTGAATGGAAGTTGCATCTTCTTTAAAGAAATCTGGGACAGTGAGAAACCCCACATAAATTTCTGAAAGAAAGTATTAGTTTTATGACTATATCTGCAAGGTATATACAAAGGAATTACATGTAAAATTTAAATAATCCTAGGTATAATATTCATTTTGAATGTATTTACTTTGCCCCATAGAGACAAGTTGAAATTTGCCCATCTGTCCAAATACAAGATATATCAGCAATGAACTTGTTAAAATTTAGCATAATCATGTGCATAATATCTCTAGGAATCAGTATTCCAAGATAAGTAATCACATCTGTGTCCATAAGCAAATACCATCTGTGATATTTCCCCCCCAGTGGCATCAACTCAGATTTTGCCCAATTAATTGAGAGGAATGTTGAAGGGCAGACAAGTTTGAGTGGTTACAGAAACCTACCTGAGTGATAGAAAATAATGGCTAGGGTTTAAGTGGTTTCAAGTGGAGGATCAGGAGGACACCTGCTACTATACTAAACCTCATTTAATGCCATTATTAATAGAAGAAGAAGAAGAGATTGGATTTATACCCCACCCTTCACCACCCAAGGGAGTCTCAGAGCGGCTTACAAAATCCTTTTCCTTCCCCTGCCCACAACAGACACCCTGTGAGGTATGTGGGGCTGAGAGAGCTCTGACAGAAACTTCTTTTTTTCAAGAACAGCTCTTATCAAAACTATGGCTTGCTCAAGGTCATTCAGCAGGTGCAAGTGGAGGAGTGGGGAATCAAACCTGGTTCTCCCAGATAAGAGTCCGCACACTTAATGACTACACTGAACTACACTACACTACACTACACTACACTTAACCACTACACTACATCAAATAGTCTCCAGTCATGTAGTTTTAATTACTTATTGCCTATAAGCCAACTGAGCAGTTCTGTATGAGACCTTGCATATCATTGCCTATATGATATGTATGCAATACTTCATTCTTATACTCTGCTTTAAATAATCCTCATCTGTGTTTCTTTTGCTCAGAATTAAGGTAAAGGTAAAGGTTCCCTTGCTCGAAAGCCAGTCGAATCCGACTCTAGGGTTGCGGTGCTCATCTCCGTTTCAAAGCCGAAGAGCCAGCGCTGTCCGAAGACGTTTCCGTGGTCATGTGGCCGGCATGACTAAACACCAAGGCGCACGGAACGCTGTTACCTTCCCACCGAAGTGGTACCTATTTATCTACTTGCAATTTCTTGCTTTCGAACTGCTAGGTTGGCAGGAGCTGGAGCTAGAGACAGGAGCTCACCCCTTCATGCGGCACCCGGGTCTTGAACTGCTGAACTACTGACCTTCCACAGCCTGCAGTTCAGCGTCTTAACCACTTGAGCCACCGCAGCTCCTTGCTCAGAATTACCATCATGTTAAAGAAACTTCATTTTAAATCTGTGAATACACAGAAAAGATGGGAGGAAAATCATTGTACCTCCATGACTATGACAGCTGTGATAATATAGTTAAAAGACATTAAGGTTTATTGTAACATAGCTTTGTTTAAAATAATAATTGATGCTATTGTACACTCAATTAGGAATATACCTGTTAATTTTAAGAAACCCTTTATATTCTGCAGGGCATGCAAGACGGAGCTCTTCCACCAGGCTTTCAGTTAGGAGCCACCACCACTACCATCAATGACCACTAATATTAAAATCTATGGCAAGGGGTTGGCCCTGTGTTGAGATCGTGCCATACTACCATGGGGAGCCGGAATCTCACTGAATGGAGAGTTTAGTACTGTGTCTGATAGCACGCCTTTTAAAACGTCTTGTAAGAACGACCATCCTAATGAGCACTTTAATTGGTATTTGTTATTGTATGATTGTTTTAACTGTTTTTATGTGTTTTATCATGTCTTGGCATATGGTGCCGATAAATGTGAGCTGCCCTGAGCCCATTCATGGGGAGGGAGGGATATAAATCCAAAATAAATAAATAAATAAATATTCAAGAAGTCCAAATTCTATTAACTTTTACATGGCTGTTTTACTCTTTTTTTATGCCTAATATTTTTAGAATTCAGCACTTCTCAACTCATGTCAATCAGATCAAGGACTGTAAAGTCTCCTGTAGAAATGGGTGTGATTTGGAAAAATGCAGTTCGTGATTCATGGCCTTGCAAGCTAAACCATGAACTGAACTGGATTGTGGCTCATAGCCCCACAAACCCTGTTGAAAGGGATCTCAGTCCCTTTAAATGGGGCTTGCAGAAAGCCCAAGAAACAGCTGAGCAATGGGGGAGCAGCCTGCTCCCTGCTGCTCAGCTATTTCAGGCTGCCTTGTGCAGACTCTTTAAACTTTAAAGCAAGCACTTGCTGCTGCTCAGCAGCTTTTTGGGGCTTTCACAGGCTGTCTTGTGCAGTCCCAAAGTTCAGCTCTTTTTGCAGCTTTCATGAGGAACAGAAAACAGGGTTTTAGAGGGACTCAGTTTCTTCAAAACCCTGCTTCGGCTCTATCTATGAACCACCACAAACTGCTTTAAAATTTCATAGAAGTTCGTGATGGTAAACCCATAACAAACTTTGGTTTGTGAACTACGAACAGGGGAAATTAGAGATGAATTTTGATTTATGCTTTGATTTGTGCCCATCCCTAGGCTCCAGATTTGTACAAGGCATCAACACCTTCTAGTTTTAAATATTATAATATGCAAATATAAATGAAACATAAAATATCATTCTGAGTTGTCAGCTAAGGGTTTGTTCAGCCCCAAAACTAGAAAAATCAAAAGTGGGGGGGGGACCACTCAACAGCAAGTGTCAATACCAAAATGCACCTTATTGTTCAAAGAATACTAAACATTTCCTTATCAAAGGAAACATAAAGAAAGGAACAAAGAAATAAAATAGCAATTATGTAATAAAAGTAGAGACAGACAGACAGACGGATGGATGGATGGACAGGATGCTAGAAGAATACATTGGTAGTTTTCAAACTGGAGGAAAGCCACAAGTATTTTTATTGGGAGCAGAACAAGTTACTTTTATTTCAGAAAGTGTCCAGAGTTATGTGGGGGGTGGGGACAGCAATAGTTGTGGGTGACAATAAATGATTTAGAGGATAATTGCAAACTCATTGCAAAGTGTTTTCCTTTAAACCAAACATTCCCAAAGTGATGAACCTTCTTATTTTGAGTCATCAACATAATAAAGGAATGAACAACCAGCAAAGAGCTGCAGGTTAGGAAAAGGCTACTTAATCACTAAAATATATATTAATCTGTTTTTGTAGACATTTATGTAAACATGTTCAGCAGCTTCAGTTTTGTCTCTCAGTTTAAAAGAAGCTGTTCAAACGTGCAAAACTATACTTCATATTTACACATAGTCATTGTATTTTAAGCGAGATATCTTATATGAATACACTTAATAATAGCAATTGCATGAATGCATGTAGAATGATCTGTTGTGAAGTGGCAACAATCTTGGTAAAGAAGTCTTGGGCTCATATAGAATGGTTACTGAAAATGCCAGATTACATGCTGCAGTTTTTTTTAAATGAAGGAATATGTGGAGACCACATGGAAGATGCTTATGGAAGTGGCTCATTCCCTACTTTCACTTTTCCCCAGCAGCCTCCCAAGACCATTAAAAGCCGGTGCTAGAAGTCAGGAAAATTTTATCCCTCAAATGGTGTAAAGTACTCAGCAACTACAGTCATTAGGCAAACTTCTTTGTTCCTTCCTTCAGTGACAGAGGAAGCATAGCAAAACATGAGAAAAAAACACATCATTATCACAGAAAGAATGTTCATCAAATCTGACAGAATGAAACAGTTTTGCAATAAAAATCATCCATGATTACACAGAATCTAAGCAAGTTGCCTAAAGGAAATGATACTCTACTGAGAGGGCCCACTGAAGGCCTTTAAGTAACTGAGTTGCTTATGTATTTGTGAAGAGCATCTTGGGTTAAAGGGCAATGGATATGATTTATAGCCTTCCTGGATTATGATTTATAATCTTCCTGGATTGTGACAGGCTAAACCAGTTCTGGATCTGCTTGGACCTAGGCAACATTTAAAAGCTTATCTTGAAGAATACTCATTCGCTGCCTTCCTTTGAGTTCTATAAAACTTTCCAACTGACGGCTGATACTCTGCTATTGCCAGTTTCCCTTCTTTCCCATTTTACCCTACTTGCCAAGATTTATGAACATATAGATGCATGAAAGAGAAGAAAACCAGAAGCAGAACACTGAAGAACACAGCATATATTTCCACTATTACTATCTGCAATAAATACATTCAGATTATTTGAATATGCTTAATATTACCAGAGAGCAATATCAGCTTTAGAAACCAATTTAGTTCTATTCTATGGGGCTTACTTCCAGTTTCATAGGGTTGTGCTGTCTGTGTATGAGTATATGGATGAAATGGGCCAAGTAAGGGCATATTTTACATACCAGCCTCATGGTGTAAAAAAGCACATGCATGTGTGTGCGCGTGCACACACCCACACACTGAATCATCTTCCTCACAACAACAGCAAGATGGATTTCTAAAACTTTTAACAAAAACAGTTGTTAATGTTAGATCTGGGCTGAAAATCCTGACTGTTTTAAGCTCAAGTTTCTTAATCTTGGCCTATAAAGAAGGGAAAGTCATCCCAAGGCAAAGCCACATATTAAGTTTAGTAGCCAAATTCAGATTTTCAGAAGACCATTTGAGAGGGCTTGGTTTATCTGCAGCAAAACAATCAATAAAATAAAGACTGCTGAACATAAATGCTCAGATAGACACATCGCTGCTAGACAGCCTGAGAATAGCTGCTATAAGCAACTCATACCTTCTCCTTTAACCCTCCCATCTTACTTTACCGATCTATCAAATTTCGAGTATAGGAAAGCATTCACTAAAACACAATTGGATATTTTACAACTGGCAATGCTGTGAGGCCACTACAACAAGATTCCATATAATGAATATGTCTGCCTGAGATCTAAAATCTATTAAGGATTTAGGCCACACCTACCTCACAGAGTGTCTTTTGTGGAGAGGGGAAGGGAAAGGAGATTGTAAATCACTCTGACACTCCGAGTGAAGGGCGGGGTATAGATCCAATCTCCTCCTCCTCCTCCTCCTCCTTTTTTCCACTGCCCAAGATTCACACTAGAACTTGAATAATTTCTTGGGAATATTTTATCATGATTCCCAGGGAAAAAGGACAATTGACTAATTGTACTGCTTGCCAATAAAAGTAAATGGGTAGCATCACAAACTGCAAATTTTATCACAAGGGTGATAAAACTTTCATCAAAACCATCTACTGTTAGTGTGGCCAGTGGATAAGATTATGTATTATGTTTACTGAGCTATTGATTCATTGTTAAATTTTAAACTGTTAATATGAGTTTAACAATTGCTATAAATTTTAAATGGATACTAAGAATTTTTAATTGGTATTGAGATCACTGTATTGTATTTCTTCTTGACGCTGTTCTTGGTGCTGTTTGCTAAGACCATGAGCTAATGCAATAAAGTTGTTGTTGATGATGATGATGATGAATATACAGGAATAATTCCATACATGTGTAAATTTCAGGTTTGCCTTATTCTTTGTGGTTGTTTCAGCTACTCAGCTACTGAATCAATATTGTAAATTATGATGATGTACTACAGTTTCAGTGATCACAAAGCATTGTATGTTGATTTCATTTGAAGGGTGACTATTTTCTTTCCATTATTTAACTGATGGTGCAACAAGGTTGGATATTCACTGGGAAGAAAGTTTCTGCTTTGTAGAAAAAGAGCCTCAGATAATCGTCAGTCTCATTGCTCCATTTGGTTCTACTCAAGGAAGTGTTTGTGACTTTAAGCAGTCAGAAAAATTCCCCAAGCAGAAGCATGGAAAACGATCACTTCTCTGAGGGCAGAATTCATGCAAAGGCAGCATAAAAGGATGAGCCATCCATGTGAGAGGAATCAATATTCACATGCAAATCCTGTCTCTGAAGTTTATGAACCAGTTCCATGTCTTAGTGACTCAGTCTCAGATAATCACATGGAGGTTCAGGTCTAGTTTATTCTGCCAGAGGAAGATATTCATGCATTTCATCTACATTTCAACAATGTGGTGGGGAGAAACCCAGTGTTAGAAGCCATGGTAACTAATTATACACATTCCTGCCCCATATTTTGTAATGTGATAAATAAGACCCAAGACGAGTCTCAAACATTTTGCATCTGCAAGTTAGAAACCTTCCTAATAAACTGTACATGTGTGCACATTTGTTTTAGGACAGTAGAAACACATCATTCAGCTGCCCTGGGAGGTTTTTAAACCTTCTCAGAGGAGTTGCACAGAAATTGTTATGAGAAATATTGGGCTAATAAATAATGCCATTTTACAACTGCAGTACGTCCTCTTGCTATCATGAGAAAGAAAATGAACTTCAATTTGCCTTTAAAAGCAAATGGACCAGAAATAGAGTGCACTGCATTGGAAAAAGAACTAACATTTATAAGATTCCATTTTGAGCTAGAATTATATATTTTTTGTTTTTGGTGAAATAGATGTGTAGAAGGAGAGACAGAGACAACAGAACATTTGTGCCTTCAAAAGCAAAGGTAACTGGTTTATATATGAAACCTTTCATCTGTAGAGCAATGAGCTAAATGGTAGAGCAAGCTGTTTAGTCTAAACATGAGCTTAAATGGCTATATATACATTACTGAATGGACTTTTTTGCATTTGATATTATGCTTTTCCAGTTCTTTGAAGACTGCACTTGTTAAACAATGGTCCTGATCTTTATATGGCTTGCAAGTTTAGACCTTGTGAGGTGCAGCACTAAGCAGAGTTACAGCTTTCCAACTGTATACAAAAATGGGTCTTCACAACAGGGCCTGCAGTACAATCCCAAAAATCAACTCTATGAATTCCACTGAGATAACACACCAGTGTACATCTGCGAAGCTCTTCAGTAACATGTTGCTTACTGTGAATGGTGAATTGTCCACCCTTCCATATACCAATGACAATTTTGAAGTCAATGTTTATGGAACAATAATGCACGAAATCAGATTCTCTCATCTGGGGCACATCATCTCCTTCACTCTAAGCAATAATGAGTTTACTTTTTAATTTAGACCAAAGAGTTTTGTTTTGCAAACCTACAGTTTTTGGGAGATTTGTGACCAAAACAGTGACAACAGTATGAAGTATGGCTCCATTGCACCTGACAGTGGCACCTTTTTCAAGAGTGGGCCATGATGAAACTGGGGACAATCTGTGAGGTCAACAGAGCTGACAGATACATTGAGCATGCCAGTACACAGTGCTGCATTTTGCTCTCTGCTCAGTTTTATGCATGCGACCATATCATTCCTCCAAATATGTTTTATGAAGTGTGCAAAGAAAATTAATTCCATGGGATGAAATATGTGAGATTGTGTCTTCCTATGCTCACTTCTGCAGGGCACAAGGGATCTGTGTGAAATGGAGAACTCCAGAGTTCTACTCTCTGTATGAAACATCCACCTTCCTTGATATATTATGACTACAGTCAAACAAGCTGCACAAAGCTCTGCAAGAACAATACCAAGACAGAAATCTGCCTGGATTATCCCATCAAAGGATGCTTCTGTCCCCAGGGACAAGTGATTTTGGAGGGGTGTTGATGAAGATGTCTGCACTCAGGGTAAGAATTATACTTTTCAAATATTCAAAAATATTATATTTTCTCAGTTGAGAATATGGCTGCAGTTTCTCTTTGAAAGTATTAAATAAAAAAGATAAGGTTGGTTACAGAGAATATAAGGCAGTTCAGATTGGCAGTTTGCAGCGGGAGCCAGTCGCGGCAAAAAAGGCCCAGAATAAATTGTTCTGGGTTTTCCCGGTCACATGGGGCCAACAGATGCAGGAGCATACTAGGAGGAGGTGCGTGGGAGCGTTCAGACTGCTGGCCTGGAGACACGGCTGTAAACGGCTTTTCCTCTATGTGTGTATGAGCAAATGGGCGCATATGCACTCATGCGCATAAGCACATCTGGCCGATTTGGGGTGGACCCCATTGTGCCAGCACCACATTGGGTGGTAGAACAGAGCACAGCCAATCCAATCGCTGCTGCCTTATGCGCAGAAACACCCGGCACACACTATAGAACATAAGAACATAAGAGAACATAAGAGAAGCCAATGTTGAATCAGGCCAATGGCCCATCCAGTCCAACACTCTGCCACACAGTGGCCAAAATATACCAGGTGCCATCACCAGGTCCAGCAGCGGGGCCAGGACATCAGAAGCCCCCCCACTGCTGCCACCTCCAGCTTCCCTTCCTAATAATCCCCAGCATAGCGTTGGCCTTCTTTATTGCAGCTACACACTGTCTAAACATTTTCATTGAGTTATCCACTACGACTCCAAGATCTCTCTCTTGGTCCGTCTCTGCCAGTTCAGACCCCATCAATGTGTATTTATATTTAGGATTCTTGGCTCCAATGTGCATCACTTTGCACTTGGCCACATTGAACCCCATTTGCCACATTGACGCCCACTCACCCATCCTCAACAGATCCCTTTGGAGTGCCTTACACTCCTCCCTGGTTTTCACCACCCTGAACAACTTCGTGTCATCTGCAAATTTAGCCACTTCACTGCTTACTCCCAATTCCAAATAATTAATAAACAAGTTAAAAAGCATCGGACCGAGTACTGATCCCTGTGGTACCCCACTGCTTACCACCCTCCACTGAGAAAGTATCCCATTTATACTCACTCTCTGTTTCCTATTTATAAGCCAGTTTTTGATCCACAAGAGGATTTGTCCTTTTATCCCATGACTATTGAGCTTACTTAGGAGCCTTTGATGAGGAACTGTATCAAAAGCTTTCCGGAAGTCAAGGTATATAATATCTATTGTGTCCCCCTTGTCCACATGTTTGTTCACTCCCTCAAAAAACACTAGCAGGTTGGTGAGACAAGATCTTCCCTTACAGAACCCATGCTGAGTCTGCCTCAATAGTTTTTGTTCATCAATGTGCCTACTAATTCTTTCCTTAATAACAGTTTCCACCAACTTACCCAGTATTGATGTCAGACTGACTGGCCTATAATTTCCGGATCTCCCCTGGAGCCCTTTTTAAAGATGGGAGTGACATTAGCTACCTTCCAGTCCTCAGGAATGGAGGCAGATTTTAAAGAAAGATTACATATTTTTGTCAGGAGATCCACAAGTTCACATTTGAGTTCTTTCAGAACTCTCGGATGAATGCCATCTGGGCCTGGTGATTTATTAGTTTTTAAATTGTCCATCAGTCGGAGGACTTCCTCTCTTGTCACCGCAATCTGATTCAGGTCTTTCAAACCCCCTCCCGAAATTGGTGCTTCTGGAGCGGGCAAGCACTTCTCCTCTTCCATAGTGAAGACAGAGGCAAAAAATGTATTTAGCTTCTCAGCCATTTCCTTATCATCCTTCACTACTCCTTTTACCCCTTGGTCATCCAAGGGCCCCACTGCCTCCCTGGCTGGCTTCCTACTTCTAATGTATTTGAAGAAAGTTTTATTGTTGGCCTTTATGTTTTTTGCGATATGCTCTTCATATTCCCTTTTTGCTTTCCTGATCACAGACTTGCATTTTATTTGCCATAGTCTGTGTTCCCTTTTATCAACCTCACTAAGACTAGCTTTCCACCGCTTTAAGGAATCCTTCTTACCTTTTACAGCTTCCATTACTTTATTCGTTAACCATGCAGACTTTATTAAATACCTATTTGTACCTTTCCTAACCTGCGGTATATATTTTTTCTGAGCTTCTAGGACTGTATTTTTAAATAGTCTCCAAGCTTCCCCAATGGTTTTGACCTTCTCCACTCTTCCTTTCAATTTCTTCCTCACATGTCCCTTCATACCAGAAAAGTTACCCCCTCTAAAGTTAAAAGTGGTTGCATCAGTCTTTTTGGGCAACTCCCTATCTGTACAAATGTTAAACTCAATGACATTATGGTCACTGTTCCCAAGTGGTGCAATCACTTTTACATCTCTCACCAGGTCTTGGGTGCTACTTAGGAGCAGATCCAGGATCGCCTCTCCCCTGGTAGGATCTGTGACCATCTGTTCCATAGCACAGTCATTGAGAGTGTCTAAGAACGCAATCTCTTTTTCCCGACTAGAACTCATATTGACCCAATCAATGTGTGGGTAGTTAAAGTCGCCTATTACGACACAGTTATTTCATCTAGCCGCTATCTTTAATTCATTCATCATTTTATAATCCTCCTCTATCTTTTGATCTGGTGGGCGATAACAAACTCCCACTGTTAAACTTCCTTTTGGACCCACTATTTCAACCCATAGCATTTCCAGAAGCGAATCCAATTCTCTTACCCTCTCAATCTTACTGGATGGTATACTCTCTCTGACATACAGAGCCACCCCACCTCCAACCCTTCCCCCCATCCTTCCGATATAATTTATAACCAGGAATCACCGTATCCCACTGATTTTCCTCATCCCACCAAGTTTCTGAAATACCCACAATGTCTATTTCCCCCCCCAACACCAAGCATTCCAACTCCCCAATTTTACCTCGGAGACTTCTAGCATTTGTGTATAAACACTTATAGTTTCCCATGTTTGTTAAGCCCACAGCCTTCCTCTTGCTGCCTTGAGACCTTGCCAGGCAGTTCCTTTCATTAGCCACAGTCTCAGTGGACAATTGTAATCCATTTCCTTGTACAAAAGTAATAGCTACCCCTTCATCTCTTTGAGATGAGCCATTCCGAACCAGAGACTTTTCATCTCCTGTCGGCTTTCCCCCATTATTCAGTTTAAAAACTGCTCTGCCACCTTTTTGATTTTGAGCACCAGCAGCCTGGTTCCTTCTCGGGACAAGTGGAGACCATCCCTTTTGTACAGCTCCCTCTTGTCCCAAAAAGCATCCCAGTGCCTAACAAACTTGAACCCTTCCCCCCTAGACCATCGTCTCATCCACGCATTGAGACTCCTGATCTGTGCCTGTCTCTCCGGCCCTGAGCGTGGAACAGGTAGCACTTTTGAGAAGGCTACCTTGGAGGTCCTGGCCTTGAGTTTCCTGCCCAGCAGCCTAAATTTCTCCTCCAGGACCTCATGACTGCATTTCCCCACATCGTTGGTGCCGATATGCACCACAACCACTGGCTCCTCCCCAGCACTATCTACCAGCCTATCTAAAACATGCGTAATGTCTGCTACCTTCACACCAGGCAGGCAAGTCATCATACGGTCAGTATGCGGGTTCGCCACCCAGCTGTCTACCTGCCTAAGGATCGAATCACCAACTACCAAGAGCCCCCCTCCCACCCTTCCCAGGGACGATTCCTTGGTACAAAAGGATACCCGTTCACCAGCTGAAGAAGAGGTCCCTTCTGAGGGCACAGTCCCCTTATCCTCAGCATGGTGCCCCGTTTCCCCTTGACCCTCATGCTCCCTGGCAGCAGCTGGGCTGCCAGATCCAGAGTGGGACATATCTAAGAAGTCCCCGAGAGTCTTCTCCGTGCATCTAACTGACTGTCTCTGCTTCTCCAGGTCAGCCACCTTGGTCTCAAGGGAGCAAACTCATTCCCTGAGAACCAGGAGCTCCTTGCATTGAGCACACACCCAAGACTTCTGACCAGTGGGCAGATAGTCATACATGTGACACTCCATGCAAAACACTGGATAGCCCCCAACCCCCTGCTGGCATTCTGGCTTCATAATTGTTTTTAAACAAATACTTTTCTATAACCCCCCTTTTAAAACCCTTTGTATTTATATAGTTCCTGTTGTAGAAGTCTACTTACCTTACTGGAAATCCAAGGAGCCAAGGTTCCTGGCTTTCTGCCTCTTCCTGGACTTCTTACAGAGCCCCTAGACTGAGAGCCACAGGCCAAGAGCCTCACCCTTCGGCTCATGCCAGAGGCTCGTGCCTCTTGCAAGCTTCCTGCCTTAAATAGAAGTGTCCCCCAGGAGAGGGTGTGGCCAGCAGCTACTCAAATTCACCCAAGGCACTTAATGACAGGCAAACAATGACCCTTTCACACCCCAACTCCAGCAGCCAGGAGTCTGCTATTCAATTTCACCCAGGCACTTAATTACAGGCAAACAATAACCCTTTCACACCCTAACTCCAGCAGCCAGGAGTCTGTTACAACTCACCCACACACTCCCAAATACAGTCCCCCACACAGTACCTTCTCAGCTAAAGCACCTCAGCTGAAAGTAAATAAATAAAAATACCACTCACCCCTCTGGCAGCTCAAACACCTTGCTCCTTCTCAGAGCTCAGCTGGGTCAGCTCTGCTTCTGGCAAGCTTCCTGCCTTAAATAGAAGTGTCCCCTTCTATTTAAGGGTTGCTCCTGGCTTTTCGGCTTCGCATTCACACTTCCGGGAAGCAGAATAATGTGGGATAAAGGCACTCTCCAGGATTTGCTACCACTTTTGTCAGGTATCTTTTTAACGCAGGAGCGAAGCGGAACAGCACGGGTTGCCTATGGGTGGGGAATGCAGATGTGCCTGTGTGAACGCACCCTTTAATCCGCTTGCGAAACACAGCTGAAACGTGGCTATAGCGGGGCAAATTGCCAGTCTGAACTCAGCCAAAGTGATTTGTTCCCATCTTCTCATCTATCCCAGCTTTCTGTACCAAAAAAGATGCTTGTAAGGGTCATGGGAAATTTGGGAACAGTGCGATATGCAGTTTGAGGGATAATCCATGCAAATTACCATTTGCACACAGGTATCTTTTGATCCAACCCAGAATGGTTTGTTTTCTCTCTTGGCATCAACTAAATGCAAATAATTTATCAAAGGGTTTTTTTTTTAATTTAGTAGCTTTTCAAGTTAAACGTTTTAGAAACCATGATGCAGCCTTTTTGAGCAATTATTTTGATGAAAGTGCCAAATAGAATATAGAAAAATGTATATTCATTTAATTCTATTTTTCATGTTCTACACAGCTATATTCATACCAGAACTGAATATTCAGCTCTTCATCTAGGTGCATTAAATTAAATAAAAGAAGAAATACATAGTGGCTCAGCACAAATAATCATATAACTTCAGCAGCAATCCTGTGACCTGTGAATCTTAATAATAGAGCCTCAGACATATTGAACATAGTAGAGTTTAGTTCTATATATAGGAGGAGGCTGCTCATTTTTTTTAGGTTCTTTGTCAGTCCACTTTCTTACTACTTTAACTGTATCAGATTGTGACACAAAACCAATTTCCCATTTTGCCACCAGCTCTTCTAGTATTGCAGACAATTTTATCTCCTCTGCTTGTTTTCACGTTCTTTGGACACAAATAACTATTTAGTTAATCAAAGTTTCAGGAAGAACCATCAAATAATCAGAACCCAAACTGAGTGAGACAGAATAATAACATGACTCTGCTTTTTTCCATATCCTTTTCCCTTAAGATAACATTATAAGTAGGCTGAGAGAAGCAAGAAGCAATTTTTAGGGAAAAGAAATTTATGTGCTATATATTCTCAGGCATTTAGGCACAACAGGATATTTCAAGAGAGTAATAGAGGAGGACTTCCTGCTGCGTTTCACTTTTGGAAGAGATGGGTAATATTTCATTCTTATCTAGTCGTTTCCTGCTGTTTGCCACTTTATACCACTGGCTTTCCATTAATTACTGTAGTTTTTGATGGCTGGCATTTTTTTATTATTCTTTTGAATGAATGTGCAAATAGCTTTTAATATGACTTTGCACTTGAATATATGTCTGAAATAGGAAATATTTAATCAGTCATTTAAAACATGGCAGGCTGGCATGACCTGGACATCTTGCTTTCTCTATGAGTGATCACTTGTAGAAGCTACACTTGTTGGTATCCTGAATTCAGTCACAGAAGGACACATTCTCAAGCTTTAGATTTTCACCTATCCCTGCCTCGGTTTCTGCCACTGAATCTTTATGGCCCTAGTTGACAGTAAGTGATTTGAGTATGTGCAAAGTATGTTGCTCTCAATGTTGCGTTTTTACCTTATATTCCCTCTGTGGCCTGGCTTCCAGGGTGAATTACAAAATACAATTATATGGAATTATAAATAGCTTGTTTATGACTGGTCAACTTCCACTGCTCATGTTCTTAGAATTTTTCTAAAATTAAGTTCTTGTTACCCCTTCTGATTTTCCTCCACTCTTCTAAAGGCATATTAGGTTACTTTTACATTGTGTTCATGCATTTATTAATGTAAAGAAAATAGAAATGAGAGAGAAAGAACATGACAGAACTTTCTTTTTTGTGTGTATAAAGTGCTGTCAAGTCACAGCCAACTTATGGAAACCATCTAGGGCTTTCAAGGCAAGAAACTAAGAGAGGTGGTTTGCCATTGCCTTCTTATGCATAGTGACCATGAATTCCTTGGTGGTCTCACATCCAAATACTAACCAGGACCAACCCTGCTTAGTTTCCAGGATCATCTACCTCAGTGTCTTTCTTTCTTGGGTCGAAGCTGTTATAAATTAGATTTATCTTTTCCTCTCAATAAATGATTCATTAGGGAATGCAGATGGACATGGCTGCTCACTAGAAATACTCTGTGCTTTGTCTCTACCCCACTGAGGATGTTTTGCTATAAACCAGGGATGGCCAAACTTGCTTAACTTAACAGCCACATAGAATAAACATCAGATATTTGAGAGCCACAGGACATGAACAAATATCATACACACATTTTTATTGAAAAATATGCAAATTTACTTTTTGTTAACATTAAATTAGACTGTGTGAAAGACCCACATGTGGCTCCTGAGCTGCAGTTTGGCCATCCCTGCCATAAACTTTGGAGGAAGGCATATTCCCAGTCCCTTCTAAGGAAGGGCGACAGCTGGGCTTATCTGAATTTCTTCCATAACAGCTCTGATATCATTGAGACTGTGGGGAAAGGGAGGTGTAATCTGCTGGTAAGAGCAGACCTTTCACTATCCCCCTTTTGGACTTTCCCTTGCTTTCCCCATGCTCTCCCTTATTAGGACTCCCCCCCCCCATTTTTTTTTCTCTTTGCATACAACAGGAACATTGCAAAGCAACATAAGTGAAACAGTTTAATGAAGAGCTATCTCCCCCCCATTTTGTCTTATCTCCCTACTACGATGAACTGTCCTATCCTGGAAGGGAAATATTTCTCTTTGACTGGCAATATAAAGAACCTATAAAACTCTTTGAACTGAGGGGGGAGTACTAGATTAATGAGGCTGTCATCTTCGGTCATCACAACTCAAATTAATGAATATTTTTAAGGAATTTTCAATGCTTCATTTTTCCAAGTATGCCTAATATCAGCTTGATCCTGGAAATACACATAAGTAAAGGTAAAGGTTCCCTTGCTTGAAAGCCAGTTGAATCCAACTCTAGGGTTGCGGTGCTCATCTCCGTTTCAAAGCCGAAGAGCCAGCGCTGTCCGAAGACGTTTCCGTTGTCATGTGGCCGGCATGACTAAACACCAAGACAAAAATTTGGTTCTACTTCCAGGATGTCTACCCATTTCTAAGCATTTGATCTTGCTATATTTTTTATTGGACTATTGTGAATAAGCCAAAAAACTACACAGTAGAACAAAAACCTGAATTTTCATCTTTCAGGACCTGGGGGATCGCCCCCCCCCTTCTTTATCTCTGTGGAAATACCTTGTCTTGTTTTTCTAACTTACTGACTGAATATATCATATTACGCCCACCTGTATTGACTGGATATTTTCAAGCCTCTATTAGACCCATATAAGGATTAAACTGAACTTTTTACCTTTACTTCACTGTTGGCTATTCTCCATCTTTGCTGGGATAATAGTTTTGACTTTCTGCCAAAAGCCAAGATTGCAATCAGCACACAGAACATACTGAACTAACAAACTCTTAAGACACCTATTGGCCAAGTGTTATTTGCACCCTGCTTCCTTCTCTTTTCCCAATTGATAGCTGGACAAATTTTGATACTTACCCTCCTCTCTATAATATATTAATATTCAACATTTTTACAACCTTCTTTGTTTTGAAGTCACAGCATTTAAGTACACTAATTTAACTAGCATTAACACCATTTTTTAAATTCTCTCCCTTGTTAACCTATATTCTTTTATTGTATTAGTGTTTCGTCTTCATAATTAGTACTAGTCCATATTTAATCCTTTCCTATTTTTTCTTTTAAAATATTTAACAGATTTGTGTAAAAAAATTTAGCTTGTAAACCTCATTTAAAACTTGATTAATATCTGAAAGAAGTATAACAGAAATGAAAGCATTAAACACTGAAATATTGTTTTATTACTTGTGTCAATGTTGTGTCAATGTTTAAAATGGCAAAACTAAATCTTTAAACGTATAAATGAAAAAAATTGCATGATATGTTTAAAGGAAGGAAAAGGCTCAAGAAACTTCAAATGGCAGTTACCCATTTGAAGGATAAGAAAAAAACAGAAGCAAGATGATGAAGACCCTGATGTCATAGACTATCTGGAGAGAGTTTCAGAGTCACTCTCTCAAGAAATGCAAACTCTTACTCAACAAATGCAAGCTGTTGCTCTGCAAATACAGCAATCTGAGCAAAATACACAAGACAAAATCAAACAAGACATTAAACAAGAAGCAACAAACCTCAGAGAAGAAATTAAGACAGGCCTTGCAAAAATTAAAAATCAACTCCAAGAAAAACACTCCAGAAATTGATCAAATTAAGGAGAAATTCAAGAAAATAAAACTGCATCAACAAGCACAACATTTATTTTAAGAAAAGTCCAGTCAAAGTATCGAAAGTTTGGAGGTGCACTGCAGAAACCATAATTTATGTTTCAAAGGAATGCCAGAAGACTTCAAGAAGACGAACAGGAAGACCATTTTTCAAGCTTCTGCAGTATTACTTCAAGGCTTCAGAAGATCCTCCTGATATTGATCAAATTTATAGAATCAATTCAAGGTTTGATTCTAAGAACAGACTGCCCTGGGAGATACTAGTTGTATTTGCACATAAGAAAACAAGAGATGCAATATTGAACGAACTAAGATACACCACATTTGTAATTTCTGACACAGAGATTTTTTTCCAAGACTTTTTCCAAGACAAATTTTCCAAGACTTACCCACATCTGTATTGATGAAAAGACTTTGACTTTCTTCAGCAAATCTTACAAAAGAAAGGAATAAGATACCTATGGAGAATCTCATTCACCTTGGAATTTTTCTTATTTATAGGTGAAAGAGTAATTTCAATGACTGAACAGGCCAAGCTTCTAGCAAAAGAACTGACTGGGAAAAAACTACAGGAATCGGAAGAATCAAGAAAAGAAAAAGAAGACTTAAATAAAGACAAACCTGATGAAGTCACAGCTTTTTGACAGAAATGGATACTATGAAGGTCTTATCAATATCAATGGCCTAAAATCTCCTCCAAAGTGATCCAAGACATTTAATTGGTTAAAGAAACAAAATTAATCCATAATTTGTATGCAAGAGATTCATGTCAAAAGTTACAAGAGAAAATTTTAAATAACTAGAAATTGGACAAAGTATATGCAGCCCCATCTCCTGAGAAGAAAAAAGGTGTTGTGTTTTATTTAACTACTAGTAATAAGGCCTGTTGCAGAAAGAAATGCAACGAGCTCTTGAAAGAGGACCTGGGAGAGCGCTCTGGCCTACAGCAGTCACCCGTCCCTCCCCCCCAGGCGGCATGACTCTGGCTGTGTGGCTTTTCCATCCTCCCCCCCCCCTATTGCTGCCCAGCTTCCTTTCTGGCATCCCTGCGCCTTCATGCCGTCTCTTCTTTTGTTGAGAGACTTGGTGGGAATGGCCATTATCAGGAATGAGCCGCAAGTGGTTCCCCATGTTGTTCTGTTCTCTGCCTCCTTCGTCTGTAGCCATTGCTGTTTACCCAGAGAGGAGCCTGGGAAGGTGTCACCAGGGGAGGGCAGAGAAGGAGGCAGCACTTTGAAAGAGCTCCAACCCAGCTGGGGCTGCCACCCTGCAGTGGCTCCTAGTGTCCAGAGAGACAGTTATTCGTCCATCCGTCCTGGGACATGAATCGCATGGAAGAGGGAAAGTTTTCTGTTCACTCTTCTGCACTTTTTAATACATCCATCCCAGGCAGAAATGCAGTCAGGAAAACTTTCCTTCCTGTGCTGATTCTCCACATCAGGCCATCTAGGGAATTCCTGGACATTGTGTGAGCCTCTCAGAAGGCACTGGAGCCTTCTTGAACATTGGATATTTGGGGTTTCTGCTCCCCCACCCCCAGTATTTTCTATAGCACTTTTGAAGCACACGAACAGTTTTAATAGTCACTCGCCTGCACAACAAAACTGAAAGGTAAGGGCTCCATTTATGGGGTGCACAAGGGATGGAGGGGGCCATGGGAGAGGACCAAAGTGAGGACCCCCTCCCCACCTCCCATGCTGTGCATGAGCTGGAGGAAAGGAGGCCCCAGCCGTCCCAGCCCCATAGAGAGTCCTGTCTATCCCTTCCATCAGCTCGGAGCACACTGAGCCTGAGACACTGGCTGTGGCTTCTGGGGGTGGGACTCCACAGTGAAGCCAGCCAACGCAGCCAGTGCCTTCTGAGTGGCAGTTCAGGCAGTCAACTGATTTTGGCATACATAGAACTTTGCCATTTCAAAATGCAATTATTAATAAGGAGAGATAATAGAAGACTTAAAAGACCTTGAGGGAAGATATATCTTATTAAAAATAAGGTCCCTAGAAGATAAAATCTTTACACTGGCTTCAATTTATGCAAAGGAAATGCAAATAATGCAAAGGAAAAATTCTATGAATTTTTGTTTCAAACACTTAAGAACATAAGAGAAGCCAATGCTGAATCAAGCCAATGGCCCATCTAGTCCAACACTCTGTCACACAGTGGCCAAAATATACCAGGTGCCATCAGGAGGTCCAGCAGTGGGGCCAGGACACTAGAAGCCCTCCCACTGCTGCCCCCTCCAGCACCAAGAATAGAGTGCATCACCTGCCCCAGACTGAGAGTTCCCATCTATACCCTGTGGCTAATAGCCACTTCTTCCTTTTTGGAAGCATATACCTAAAGTCAAAGCTTTCTTACTGATGCATTTGCAGCGTTATGAATCAGAAGCATGAGTAAGTCACATCTGCCTGTCTGAGAATGCTTGTCATTTTCTACTAAGCTTCTAAGACTGCTTTAACAAGAATGGTTGGTTTCAGATGGCAGATCTCAGGCCTGTAGGAGGCTGTTTTCTAAGGAAAATAGAATGAACACGCAATGTATTTATTTTTATTTATTTTGAGATTTATACCCCGCACTATCCACTAAAACAATGAACAAATTCCATCAAATCATAAGAAAACCCTTATATAAGAATACACCAACGTTGTCTCCAGATTTTATAACAATGTTTTGAAAACCGGATCTTCCTCAGGAAATATTCTGCAAAGTAGTACAAGAACTTTCATGCTCATAAAGTGCTATCACAGAGCTTGGAATAATATAATGCATTTAGTAGTAGGACGCAGATCTCAAGACTAGTCAGGCTGCAAGCATGCTACTCGGTTTCTGACGGTTCCCAGACATCTCAGAACTACTCCATTAGAATGGATTCAGGTGGATAGCCGTGTTGGTCTGAAGCAGCAGAACAAAGTTTGAGTCCAGTGGCACCTTTAAGATCATCAAAGTTTTATTCTGGCTACAAGCTTTCATGTGCATGCACACTTCTTCAGGTACCTGCATACACAAAAGCTTATACTTGGAATTAAATTGTGTTGCTCTTAAAGGTGCCACTGGACTCAGACTTTGTTGTGCTGCTTCAGATCAACACAGCTACCCACCTGAAGCTGTGTCAATTGCTGTCGAGGAAATGTCAGTTCCCAGATCTCACTGTTGCTTGTTAAAGCATAATTAACTCTGCTGAAATTGCCCTTGTTTGGTCTGATCATTTTGTAAGTATGGTGTGAGCAATTAATAGTTCCCATCCAAAAAGTGGGACACAACACTGACAAAAGATTTTTTTTCTAATTGTTTTTCAGTGCTAGCCATTTATATGTGACTGCAAATTAAGTTATGTATTAATTTTAAAAAAATCCATATGATGAAATAAAACAACACTTTTATTTTAGGGAAATGTGTAAGGAAGTCAGTTTGCTTTTGAGCTGTTTATCTTCCTTCTTTAAATCAAACTTTCCCTGAAATACCCAGAAGCAAAATTTCATTTTAAACATCTAATGAATTTCTAGTTAGGGCAATAAGACATCCTTTGTGAAGATACTCTTATTATAATCAGCTTTTCAAATCAGCTTGTTTAAACTGCACTGAAAACTTTTTTTTTTACTTAACACAACTTAAGATCAAAGGCAACATTTATTATTTCCATCGTTGTCATAGACTTTCAAAAATGTGGCTTTTGAGCCAGAGACCTGCAAATGAGTTTAGAGCATAACCTATTTCCATGCTTTGAGTGTATTAGTGCAGAGTAAAGACTAGAGATTACCCTGTGCCAATTTACAGCCTGTCACCCTGCTCTTGGAACTAAAAAAAAAAGGAATATAAAAAATCCATTTCTAGAAGCATTGCAAAGTTTTTAGAAACAGATTTATCTGATACTTTTTTGGTCCCATTCTATTTTTATGACAACAGGGCAAGGGAAATAATCTCTAGGTACTACTCTACAAAGGTTCTTTCAGAGAATGCGTCATGATATTCAGGAAAGATATTATTTCTGGAGAGAGGGGACCTATCTACTGAGAAGGAATGATGTACTATCTACTAAAGCCATACTGCACACTGGCTACATAAGCACTCATGAATCCTGTTTAGGTATTGCAATGGACATGAATTCACAAATGACCTAAGTTCCCCCATAGTGTACAACTGGTTTCCTGTATGCACAATGAACAAAGGTAGAGCAAATGTACTTTATTCTTCAGGATGGAATGAAACTATTAGCTATAGCTTTCCTCATCAGGAGAAATGTTGTGTATGTGTATCCATGTACATTCTGATATATAGTGATAAAATCTTGCCCCAACACTCATTCCTCCAACCATCACTCATCTGAAGGCTTTCTGCCTCTTCATTGCCCCCTCACATAATTGAAACTCTTTCATGGAACCCCTTTCTGTTGTCCTCAGAACAGTTTCTTAAAATGCACCTCATCTGTGAAATCTTTAATTTAACCTCTCAGTTCTCACTCCCTTACCAGTAGAAATTAAGCTCACATGTCCTCAAATAACCTGTGCTGTTAGTCATTATACATTTGTTACTCTTGCTTTTCCATTACTTACAGACTTACTTATTTAAAAAGTGATTACAAAGACAGATGATGCTCCTATATTATCATTATCATCACTTCAAGCTACTATATTAGAATTTAGTACAACAAATTTACCTTTTGTTGTACCAAATTCTAATATAGCATCAGCTCTCTAATGTAGCACATTTTCATTGAGGTGTCATATTGAAAAGCTTACAAATATCTTTCTGGTGACACTGATTTACTAGCATTAAACTCAGACCTAGAAGATGCAATATTTTTGCATGTCAGTTATGGAAACATATTTGGTTCATCTGAGACTGAGTACTATCAGGGAGAGAACAGATTGCTTCATTTTCTTTTGACAAAGTGTCTGCTAGGGGTAGACCTCGGGTTTTTGTGATCCATGTTTTTATGTATGGGTTTTGAGAGCTCTGATAGTGTTTGGTCATTTTTTACTTACTGGATTCTGCAGCTTGTTTCAGGGTTCCGGTATTTGGGGGGGGGCGGTCCATCCTTTAGGCATCAGTGTTGAATAGTGCACTTTCAGTGCACTATCAATGCATTGAAGTAATTGTTTGCAAGTGGATTTTCTGTGTGGAACAGTTGCAAATGATTGCTAAAGTGTATTGAATGTGCATTGAAAGTGCATTATCCAATGTGTGGGGAGTGGAGAGGCACCTTCACAAGTGGAGAGACATCCAAGTGTGGAGGCACCTTCACAAGTCTGGAAGGAATACTAACAATCTGCATAGACTGAAAACAAAACAATCCATATTGAAGTGACTAATACACCTATCTGAGCTGGAGAGTTAGCAAGCTCAAGCAGTCCAAATAATATCAAGTGTTTCATACGGTTCCCAGTACTGGAAAGCCCACTAAAATAAGCATTCCAACCACTGTGATGTGCCCTCTTAAAACAGAAAATTAAGGGGGGGGATCAAACCGTGAATGTGTTAATATAAACCAACAACTATGTACAAATAAATCAATACTCTTTATGAATATTAAAGCATGTAATGTCCTTCATTAATGGTATATACCTTAAACAATTTTTCACAATCCTATTCAAATTTGTAACACAGAAAGAACATATAACACAGTCATTCAAATATAACTTCACATTAAATAATCTTGTGAAGAAATTATAGCTTTACAGCAAAATAGCTTTATAACAAAGAATAAATACACCCACTCTCATTCAACAATTCTGACTAGATGGAACATTGCCCAAAGATTCCAAAACTCCAGCCAAAAGTTCCCAGAGTGATTGTCCGAAGTCTGGCTAACAAGCTGCTGGCTAACAGGCTCGATTTGATATCACTCTTTTTCAAAGCTGGAACTGCTTCACACTCATAGAACAGCTTCTTGAATGTTATCACTCTCTTCTCAATTATTAAACAGCTTCTTGAGTGCTATCATCACTCTCTTCTGAACTGTTATTATGTTCCTACACTGAAACCAATTTTTTTTCCCCAATAGTTCCCCTTGCTATGTGGCACAGAGGCCTTCTAATCTCATTCCAAATTACCAAGAGAACCACTTATTACAAGCATATAAGGAAAAACAGTGATTTTATAACCTATGGTGATACGATAAATCCACAAGGAGAGATTAAATCATGGCAAGAAATTAAAGAAGAAAGGAAGGAGATGCAGTGGTGGATTTACTTTGAAATTGCTTCTAGATTAAAAAAGACATTTGTATAAAACAATGTGTCATAAAAGATTGGACAGAATTTTAAAAGATTGTTTTTTACAATCTAAAGATCATCTATTAGGATGAATCTACAAATTATTGATTCAATTTGATACTGAGGAAGAACAAGTAAAATCATGCATGATTAAATGGATGCAAAATCTTGGTGAGAAAATACTGTTTCAATGCTGGGAAAATTTATGGATCATCAAATCCACAGCCTGCCAAGAATTAAGAGAAAATTGGTATAAGATGTTAGATCAATGGCATGTCACTCCAAAAGATATTGAAAAAGATGGATAAGAATTACAAAGGGTCCTGCTAGAAATGTAAGGAAGTAGAAGACACCTTTTAATGGACCGGCGGCATCAAGATGAAGAGATACTGGAAAAAATATACATGAGGAAATTAAAGAAATAAAATTAAATTCCTGATGAAACCTGAGACTACGCTACTGGGAATTCTGCCAGACAATATAGAAAGAATAACCAATGAGTGCTAGTAAACAGACTTACATTTTCCCGTGCTATCTTCCCATTGGCTCTAAGCCAAGTTTCCCTTCCAGGTTGGTCTTAACAACAGTACACTAGGTAAAACAGATTAACCCTATAATGACTGGAATCTAGACCTTGCACCTCACGTATTTCCAACAAGAACTTCACAAGATTTATTTAGATATATGCTAACAGCTGCTAGAGGAATATTTGCAATGAAATGGAAGTCAGAAGAATGTACAATGATAGAGATTTGTAAAGAAAAATTAGCTGAGTATGTGATAATAGAAAAACTATGTAAACAAAAGACCACTGAAATAATATCAGCAGAAATGGTAAGCTTATTATTCATATTATGGGAATAGTTAAGTTTCTTGATTTAATATAAAATCTGAAACATTTTGAATCCATTTGAATATTCTATAAAAGTTGAGAACATTGATTATAACTTTATTTTTTCACTTAATACTCTGGCCCCTAGTGATTGACTGTGTGTGCACCCAGAAGTCATGGCGACCTCTGGTGACTGACCCCTACTGGGTGCCCGGAGAATATTCAGAGAGGTAGCTGAATAAAGCCTGCCCCACCTCACAACTACTGGTGTTCCAAGGAGGTCTCCCATCCACGTACTTGCCAGAGTCAACCCTGCTTAGTTTCCGAGATCTGACAAGATCGGGCTTGCCTGGGCTATTCCGGTCAGGGCAATATTTGAAATTTTTGATGAATCCCTGTTTCTCCTAGCCCCTTTTTCCTTCTGTATCCAAACTTTCTTTTGAGAAAATAAAAAAAATAATTATACCAAAAAAGAATGGGGTGGGGAAAAATAGGAACCATAAAGGAGGTTTGATGGCAACAATTGTATTAATATAACATGAAGTCAAAATCAGCATTGTAAGTTCAGATGGATGATTTTTTGCCAAAAGAAAATTATCTTTTGGGTTTTTTTTACACTCTAAGCTGTTCAAACTGTGATCTTCATTGCTCTCACACCTGCATTAGTCAGAATTTGTTTGTAGTACTGTCATGACCCCAGCGGGTCACCGCCTTCCGCCGCCACTACCCTGGACTCCCTTGAGAAGGCCCAGGGTACCCTCTCAAGCCCATCCAAAAATGCCCCTTTTACAGCCGAAAAAAACACAGGCATGATGACCAGGCAGAGTACTTAACAATGGTTTATTAAGAACAATACTGGGGCAAGGCAAATAAGTCAAGGTGCTTTTAAAAGGTATAACAGTGTTGAAAGGCAAAAAGAACACAAAGCTACCTATTACCCCTTAACTATTACTAATTAAGACCTATAGCCTTCTTATCAGGCCTCACTACCTGTACAGTCACTCTGACTAGTGAGGGACCTTCTCCAGCCTTTCTCCCTCAGTGACTCCGTGAGACGGAAAACTGCAGAGAGACAGCAAGATCCGTTTCCTCACAATACAGAGAGTTTATCACAGTCCCCTGCAATTCACTCCTGTGTGAAGAAAGACACCATTTTCCACAGCCTACAGCTTAAGACACACTTCCACAAGAATGCAGCAGTCTCCTCCCAGAATCCCTGCACTCCCATTGGCTAAAAACCATCCTCAAGCATTGTGGGGATTGTAGGCTATCTGCTTTCCACTGCCAGACAGGTCCCTCCTATAGTTTAGGCCTCTAGGCCCTGTCTCCATCTTGCACAGATCATGCCAAGTATTAGCTAATTAGATTACTTTCATAAATTTGGCTCTACCTGAAGCAGCCAATGGCATGCTTCAGGAGGGCCACCTTTGCCTCCTCGTGAGGAGGAAGAGGAAGAGCTGCAGTTGCAGCCAGGCTTCTGGAGGAGGGTGGAGCCGGTACCTCTTTAACAGCCGACTACGCTCCTCCCTTCTCAGTTGCCGCCTTGTGCTCGGCTGGGTTAGGCCTGTGAGCGCAGAGGGAAAGATTTGGCCTACCTTTTAGGCCTTGACTCTCCCAGTGGCGGCGGTGGTGGTGGCAGACTTGGTGACAGTGCCCCAGATGAGGCAGCAGCATCAACAGCAGCAGCATTGGTGGCCTCAGCAACATCAGCGGCCACGTTTGGCGGCTGCAGCAGTGTTGAAAGTAGCAAAAGAGTCAGCGGTCACAGGAGCATCTGGCTGCATCGACAGCCTGCTCGTCAGGGCTGCAGCAAGATGCATGGCTGCAGGGCAGTCCTCGGCACGTGCCCTGACATGTTTGTGTGTGTGTATAATGAGTCACAACATCCTTTTGGAGGGGGAAGCCTTGGTAGAGTGGCTGCAATTGGTGAGGCTGCATCATTGCCACCCCTCCAGAAGGTGCCTCCACCCAATTTATCCACCTTCCCCATTTACTGCCCCCACCCTGAAGCATTGGCATGCTCCTGGTGGCGGCAGTCCTTTTGGCAGGAATTTTTGAGGCTGCGGTGGCGAGAACCTGGGAGCACGTCAGAGAAAGCAGCCCCAGACAGCAGGACAGCCCCAGACTATGGTGGAGGGAGCCGTGGGAACTGGGCTGGTTGAGACAGCAGGAGGCTAAGTGTCTGCAAATAAGCTTCTCAGCTGGCGGCAGCTATCTGGCCACAGTTTCTATCCCCAGGGGGCATATTTTAGCAGGGCCCCAATAGTCTGATCATCTGCGCTGCTGTCCATTACTTTGGAGTTGGGTGGTGGTGGCAGGATCAGGCTATGACATGAATAAACCAGGGAGTTAGCTCAGTCCTCACAAATTAGGATTCCAGGCAAATCCAATCCCTTTCTTCCTTCCTCCATACATGGTTGCTGGCATGGTTTTTAAGGTAGGATTTATAAAGGAACTAATCTCTGTAATAACTGCCTTGAGGGCATTTTAAGAAGGGAGGTGTCTCAGTGGGAGTCCATCTGCTTGGCATGCAGAAGGTCCCAGGTTCAATCTCCAGCATTTTAGTTAAAGGATTTGGCAGTAGTGATATGAAAGGCCTCTGCCTAAGATCTGGAGAGCCTTGGCCAGTTTGAGTAGCAATACTCATTTTAGCAAGCTTGATAGGGACTATCAAAGGGACTATCCTTTATGAAGAATAATATTGGATTACCTACTTATTGCAGGGAGCTTTATTTATATTTGACACTGTAGACAAGAATTTCTATTCAAAATAGCATTTTTACATGGTCTTATTCAGAGAATGACAATATACATTGCCAGTCAGCAGTCTTGAATCTGGGGAACCAGGTTTGATTTCCTGTTCTTCCACAAAAGGTCGGTTGGGTGACCTTGGGTCAGTCACAGTTCTCTTGGAGCTGTTCTCTCAAAAGTGATTCTCTCAGAGCTCTCTCAGCCCCACCTTCCTTGCAGGGTGGTGGTTGTGGGGAGAGGAAAGAAGTTTGTAAGCACTTTGAGTGAAGAGCGGAGTAGAAATCCAGTCTCTTTCTTTTTGTTCTCTAGAATACTATAGAAGCCTTTAATGGTATCTAACTTTAACTGCAAATAGAACAAAATTTGGGGTGGAGTGCAGCCAATGGGAATGGCTACTTGACACTGGGTAGCTTGATTGAGCACTCAGTGTGTGGGGTGAAATCAAGCGTAATCTGAATGGAAAACAATGGAACTGAGGGTTTCCTTCTGTGAAGGAATCCTTGTCAGCAACATGTGAATTTGACAGGGTGAATGCTCTCTGAATTGGCGAATTGGCTTAGTCTTGGTCATGTGTTAGGATTTGAATATATCCATTGCAATACATCATTAGTACCTCTGTTTTCTGTTTTAGCAGGGATAAAGTGTGACTTCCAATCAGATGCTATGATCTGGGACTTTGAAAGTTGGAACGTCGTTACATGGCTTTGGCTTGGTCCTAATGAGCATTTTGTACAGGTTTAGTAGCACATTTGTCTTTAAAGCGAGGTCCAGTGAGTCGCCATGGCCTGCAAGAGTGGCATTGGTCACGATGGGCTGTGGACAGTGCTGGCTGGAATATCGCAGCAACAGGAAATGAGGCAGGTGGCTTCCAGGGAGGTTCTGGTGGGGGCTGTTCTGCCCACTCACTTGGCCAGGAAAGAAACTACTTTCAGGCCTGGCAGCACAGCCTTACTCATGTATATATGTGAATAGGTTCCACTGAAGCCTGTTCACATTACGGCAAATGAACGTATCGCCTGCATGTATGTGCATACACCTGTTTGTATGAAGGAGCCAGTGCACATTTACTGTGTGCATGTCCTTGGTCTTTAGGCTAGGAACCCAGTTTCTATAAGAAATGATAGGTGCTGTGCACTCTTCAGGGTAAGGTGTTAAAATTATACAGGTTTTAAAAGTAACACCACATTGTAGATTGGCAATATCATGTTTTGAAAGCTAAATTAACTTCTTGCTATGAGGGGTCTTAATGGTTATTAGAACTAGAGAAAATTAAATTGAATATCACAAAGTATTTCAGAATGCCTTAGTGGAGCAATCATTTGACTTTTAAAACAATGGATGCCTCCCTGTTCAAGTCTGCTTGTAAACAATGGAAAGTTCTTTACAGAATTTCAAGGCACTGAGAGAGAGATCCAGCTTTCCTATTGGTGTTGTTTCCACAGTTTGACAATCCAATGGATCTGGAACTGGATCAGAGACACTCTTTTCTCAATTTTCTATCTTTCCATGTGCAGGATTGCCAAAAGATCCAAGAAATAAGTCCTGTCTGTTTAATAGAGACTAAATGCGTGGAAAAGCGCAGCTGTAGTTTTTCATGAAATGGAGGTAGATAACGTCATGGATGACTAACATCCCATGAGAGCGATAGGGCTTCTTTTTTCTCCAGGCAGCTGGTAATGCTACCCAGGAACATCAATAATTATTTCATTTGATCAGTGCAAACATAAGCCCTATGAACATTGTGTAGTAACCTGCAAATCACAATGACTGTGCAGTGCAAACATTGCTGTGTAAATGTAGTGGAATTTCTAAAGCATTCTATGAATATCTTGGGAAAAGGGAGCTCTGGAGGACCAGAGGCAACCCACTTCCCTGATAGTGATAAAAGGGTCACAAGCTACCTGGGTGTTGCGGCACTTTCGGTGCACTTTATGGACTTTAGGCTTGCTGATAGAATTCCGCTGGCAGGCATCAGTTTTTGGGGCCGTTACGGCCTGGGCTTTGAGATTGTTGGGCCTTTCTGGAGTAGTTTGGTGCCCACTCCTGAGCACCCCCCTTGCTATATGGTGAGTTTGTTACATTGTTGTGTTCAGTTCATTATTTGTTTGTTTGTTCTTCCTAGATGCTGTGTTCTGTGGCAGGAGGAGATGGATTCTCATCTGCAGACGTAGCTTTATCTTTCGGCAGCTCATTGGGCCAATAGATCAGCCATTGGTTCTCAAGCTTAGCCAGTGGGCCAATGGGAGGTGACAACCTGGGATTCCTGAAAGTGAAGGCCCTAGTTCAGCAAGCCCAGGATGATCTTTAGTTCATTCAATGACAGTGGCCAGACACAGAATTGTGTGGTATGCCATGCTTTTATGCCTGGGTGGTGTAGCGCTTTGGATCCCAATGGGATTGGAGGAGCTCAGCATGAGGCCAATGGGGAGCTCTGGAATAGTTAAGGTGGCCAGACACAGTCGGCCGCGATTACACACAGGGTATGGCATCGCACTTTAGACCCTAACGGGACTGAGGGAGCTTGGCATAAGGCCAATAAGGAGCTCTAGAATAGCAAAGGTGGCCAGACACAGTAACTGGATGGTTGGCCATGATTACACACCAGGTATGACATAGCACTTTAGATCCCAAGGGGATTGAGGGAGCTCGACATAAGGCCAATGGGGCGCTCTGGAATAGAGACAGTGGCCAAAAACAGTAATTGCATGGTCAGCCACGATTACATGCCTGGTATGGCATGGCGCTTTGGATCCCAAGGGGATTTAGGGAGCTCAGTGCAAGGCCAATGGGGAGCTCTGGAATAGCAATGGTTGGCCACGATTACATGCCTGGTATGGCATAGCACTTTGGATCCCAACAGGATTGAGGGAGCTCAGTGCAAGGCCAATGGGGAGCTCCGGAATAGCAATGGTGGCCAGACAAAGTAATTGTGTGGTCGGCCACAATCCCATGCCTGGTATGGTGTAATGATGTATATCCCAATGGGATTGAGAGAGCTCAGCACAAGGCCGAGGGGGAGCTCTGGAATAGCACCAGTGGCCAGACTCAGTAATAGTGTGGTCTGCCATGATTCTATGCCTGGTATGGTGAAGCCATGTGGATCCCGAGGGATTGAGTGAGCTCGGCGCAGGGCAAAGGGAGCTCTGAAATATTCTGAAGGTTGGGCTGGGTCACTTTTTGCTTCACTCCAGTTCGGCTTTATAGGGGCGATGGCATTCACAGTTCTGAAAAAGGAAATAACATATTTCCTTCAGGATTTACAGCAAGGGCTTAGGTTACTTTTAGGTATTTGAGTGGGTGCAGGGGCCTAAGCAGAGGGTTGGCCCTTGCGGTGGCAGAAGTAGGTCTTAGAAAGAGTTCATGCAGCTTGGGAAGCACCAATCAGCAACCCCGTGAGGGAGTATAGGGGTCTGATAGGATTGCCCTGCGGCCATGCAGCCAGGGATGAGGATCACAGACTGCCTTTGGGGATGGCCACAACGGATCATCCACACAGGCTGTGCAGTTGTGTTGGAGGGATCCTCAAGGCACATCCCAATTTCTGGGCCCGGCTGGATTTGCAAGTGACTTACAGTTGGCTCCAACCTGGGACCGTGGTGTCTTGCCTGTTGTATGGTAAGGATGGGTTCAAGGTGACCCATGGGATTTACTTTAGAAAAAACACACAGAAGTATGTGTGTGGGGGGGGGATTTGGCCTCACGTGGCCATACAAAGCTCCAGTCCCTGCCACCCTATTTACTTCTCTAAAGTAGAGACTTAGAAAGCAAAACATGGAAAAGAGGTTGGGGCTTACTTGGGGTGCTTCCTATTTAGTTGAAAGCTTCAGATTTCAAAAGCTCCTCTCTCTTACAGAGAACTGAAAGATTCCCCCCTTCCCAATATTCTATTTAACTTCAGTGAACTGTTTCTTCTTTTGGAAAACACATTTGTTTCTAAACATTAAGCACCACCTGCTTTTTTCTAATCAGCTCAAACCAGTACATCCTATCCAGCATCCCCATATCCTGTCTCTGTCAATGGTTGGTGTAAGGGAGGAAATGAATGAAGCTGGCATTTTAAGTTTGTGAGATACAGGTTTGAGGAGCACATCTAAGAGATCCTTTTTGGATTGAAAAAATAATATATACTCCTATGAGATAAAAGTACAAGAAGATCATTCTATTCCTCCACCAGTATCACCATGCTGGTCACCAGCTGCACCCACCCATTCCTGGGAAAGATCATTGCTTCGGTCATATGTTGCTCCTTGAGCCCCTTTGCACCACAGCAACTGCTGAGAAACATCTAGGTGGTATTATCCTCAAAGAAAAGTTGCGGGGGCAGGAAAGGAAAAAATGAGGGAGAGGACAGAACAGGCTGCAGCTGCTGTGCTGTGCAAGAAAGTACAAGTGCTGGTTTCCAGGTGCAGCTGCAGCTTCAGCCTTGCTTACTGTGATCCACCTCCTCCACCTCAGAGATGTGGTGTGAGTTTGTCTGGGTACCAGGCAAGGAGAGGAAGGAGAATGGCCATCCGGTCTCCACTTGTAAATACCTATTACTTGACTTTCTATTGTAGGAACATGTATACCTGATTACTAATTTTCTTGTCTGTGCTACCATATAAAAGCAAGTAGGAGAGAAACCAATATTCTCATTCTCACGGTAAACGTGGTCTGTTTCTCCACAACTCATCCATATTGTTTACAAGCTTCAGGCAAAAATCTCAGGAATAGGTGAAGATGGATATCAAAGGAAGTGCTGGGGGTACTTATTTATAATGCGTTCATCCCACAGTGCACTGTGTACCTGCCACAAGTTGCTTTGTTATATAAAAATGCAAGGGGAAAAGAAACTTTCCCGGTAGAAATAGAACAATAATAATCTAGCATATTTTAAGTGCTAATATCTTCCGGTGCTTTCTGCATAATAAATATTCTGCATAAACAAGAAACATTAGCTTTTGGTAAGAAAAGGGAGTTCTGGCTATTGCTTTTCCATATCTTCCACTATTCAAGGCAGAGAGAGACAGATTCCACACTAGACTTTAAATCCCGGTTCAGCTCTGTCCATGAACTTACATTCTATACTACACTCAAATTCACCTCTGTAATTATCTTGTGTTATTTTTTGTTTCCACATTATATTGAGGTCACCCCAGTTTTGCCCCACACTTGCCCCGGGAAAAACGGATGCTGTTTTGTTGTTGTTCAGTCATACAGTCGAGTCCGACTCTTCACAACCCCATGGACCAAATCACGCCAGGCCCTCCTGTCTTCCATCGTGCTTCGGAGTTTGCTTAATTTCATGTTCGTTGCCTCACTTACACTGTCTCACCATCCTATCCTTTGCTATCCCTTTCTTCTTGGACCTTCAATCTTTCCCAGCATCAGGGACTCCTCCAGTGAGTGTTCCCTTCTCATTTGGTGGCCAAAGTATTTGAGCTTCAGCTTCGGTGTTATGTTGGTGGACCGCTTAGCTCCCAAAAACAAAAGGGTCCTCAGATCCTAGTCCACTTAGCATCGACCTAGCGTAACTTTGGTGGGAAATTCAAACCCCCCAATGGAACAGGGGGTGTGCCAGGTGGGTGTGTATATAGTTGGCCTTGTGGGACCATTGTGTGTCCATGTTGTGAAGTATTAATAAGTGTGTCACACTGCATATCGTTATCTGAGTCCTCCATGCGGCAAACCCAGTACTTTACAGTGGCAACGAAGATGGGATCCCTGGAGCAGGCCTAAATCTCCTACCAGCACAGCCATGAGCACCGACACTGAAGAAGCCACTGCAACCCTTACCACTCCTGAGCAGCACCACACCACACTCAGCTCTTCTCATTTCTGCTCCCCACATCGTGCTAGGACTATGGCCGCCACTCAAGGAAACATTAAAACCTTCAACCCCACATATCCCAAGCTCTGGGATTCATGGATGGACCAGCTTACCTGGCACCTCGCCTACCATAAGGTGACCAATGCAGCTAAGAGAAGGAACCTCCTCCTAAGTTCCTGTGGTACAGCCACCATTAGACTAGCCAAGAGCCTCCTGGCCCCCAAGTCCATCCTTGAGTGTTCCTATGAGGAAATCATCAATATGCTGACGAGGTACCTCATGCCCAAGCCAACTGCACTGGTCCAGCGCATGGAATTCCGGGGGTGCCTTCAGAAGCCCGGGGAAGTGGCCATGGTGTATTTGGCAGTGCTACGCCAGCTGGCCATGGAGTACACCTTCATGATGGTCACAGAAAACCTCCTCATGCAGTTTGCCTGGGCCCTCAGCGATGCCAAGTGATGCCAGAAGGTAGTCGGCACCCCCGACATCAAGCTAGAAGAAGCCCTACAATTCACCCTCGTACATGAGGCCTTGCATCGCGACTGACCGTCGGCAGCTTCGCACCTCATCCTTCCTGACTTGGCACCTGAAAACTCAGATGAGGAGGATGTCTGTCTCATCCCCACCTGTCAGAGACCACCAGGTGCCGCTGCTGTGGGACACTCCGGAAAGGCCGCAGGATGTGCCCCATGCACCAGCTGCAGGGATATGCACTAACGAAAAACATGCCGGTTCCACAATGCCATGTGCCACACTTGTGGAAAGCAGGGGCATCTTGCCCATGTCTGCTGGTCCAAGGGAAGCCGGCCACAGCCACCACCCACTCTGCCAGGCTGCCACCACCTATGAGACCGCAGCTGAATTCTCTGACCAGTGTCGCCAATCATTACCACCATTAAGCCAAATGGCGAAGTCCGCATCTGCACAGACTATAAATGCACCTTAAATAAAGCCCTCCACGACCACTCCCCCTGGTCATGAGCCACGTACTGACATCTCTGGCAGGGGCTAAGATATTTGGCAAACTCGACCTGGCGCAAGCCTATCAACAATTGCTGGTGGATGAGGCCACAGCCATGGTACAGATGATAGCTATGCATTGGGGGGCTTTTAAGGTTAGGAGGCTGCAATTCGGCACAAGTGTGCCCTGGGAATCTTTCAACAATGAATGGACTCCTTGTTAAAAGGGATTCCTGGAGTGACGCCGTTCTTTGACGATGTCCTCATCGCCATGGCCACCCCAAATGACTTCGCTTCCTGCCTCTGCACTATCCTACACCGCTTCGACTCTGCTGGCCTCAAGGTGAAGTGGGAGAAATGCCTCCTTGGGGTTCTGGAAGTTTTGGGGTTCAGGGTCAGCACGTTCGGCCTCCATCCTGCCAGAGACAAGGTGAAGGCAACTGTGGAAGCCCCAGCACCAATGAGTAAAACTGAACTGCAGGCTTTCTTGGGCCTAATAAATTTCTATCACATTTTTCTACTGCACGAGGCCGCCGTTGCAGAGCCCCTACATTGCCTCCTAGATAACCCGGCTCCTTGGTCATGGGGGCCGAGGGAAGCGGCAGTGTTCAAGGGAGTCAAGGCACTCCTAATTTCAAATAACGTACTGGGCCACTTCGACAAGTCCTTGCTGGTGGTCCTTGCATGCAATGCCTCCCCCTACGGCATTGGCACAGTCCTAGGCCACATCCTTCCCGACTGCTGTGAGGTCCCTGTGACCTACTACTCATGGACCCTGACATCCGTCGAGCAGAACTACGTGCAAATAGACTGGGAGTGCCTGTAATTGTAGTGGGGGTGAAGAAGTTCCACAACTTTGTATATGGCTGTCCCTTCACTATTGCCACGGATCATAAGCCGCTGCTAGGACTCTTTGCTGCCGCCAAGCAGACGCCCCAGGTGCTGTCACCTCGCATTCTCCATTGGTTTCTGCTCCTAGTGGGCTACAATTATTGCTGCCGCTCCCAGCCACTGATGCGGATCCTGCTCCCACACCCAGGGTCTTGATGCTCAAAAGCCTTCCAGATCCTCTCCTGCAAGATGCCAACATTGCCGCCTGCTCGGCCCATGACCCCACTGTCTCCCGGGTCTTGGGCTGGGTGGTGAGGGGTTGGCCCTCTGCCTCTCTGGGGATGGAGTTTACAGCTTTTGTAACACATAAGGATGAATTGTCAGCCCTGAAGGGGTGCCTCCTGTGGGGGGACAGAGTCATGGTCCACAGCAGCCTGAGACAATGGTTCCTCATGGTACTTTACGAGGCACACCCAGGAATCGTAAGAATGAAGGCTCTGGCCCAGAGCTATGTGTGGTGGTGGGGAATTGACACTGAAATTGAGTTGTGGGTCCGGAGGTCCCAGACCTGCCAGGAAGTGTGACCCAACCCACAAAGCGTGCCCACACAACTATGGGAATCGACACGCAAGCCATGGTCCTGGCTGCATGTGCATTTTTGCTGGGCTGTTCCAGGGCTTGCTGTTCCTAGTAATGGTGAACTCATACTCAAAGTGGTTGGAGATCAGCCCCATGTCAACCACCTCCATGAAGGCCGTCCGGGTCCTCTGCCGAATCTTCGTGACCCATGGGTTGCCGGATACGATTGTCTCCAATAATGGGGACGTGTTTACATTGGTGGAGTTTCAGGACTTCCTCCAATGAAACCTGATCCGGCACATCAGATTGGCCCCCTTCTACTCCGCAACCAATGGACAGGTGGAGAGAATGGTCCGCACATTGAAGGAAGCCCTCAGCAGGATCATGGACAGGGACTGGGAGTTTTGACTGGCCTGCTTCCTCCTAACACAGAGGATGACCCCCAACCTCATCAGTGGCCACAGCCCTGCAGAGTTGTTGATGGGCTGGGGCCCTGTGACATTGCTGGACAGGCTACACCCTGATAGGGTGCCAGACTCTAGGCAGATGGTGGAAAGTTGGGACGTGCCACATGGATTCTTCCCTGGGGACCACGTGTTCCTCAAGAATTTCAGAACAGGGCCCCCATGGATCCCTGGGAGGATTGTCAAAATGACCGGCCCTGTGCCCTACGAGGTCTCGATGGAGGATGGCCGGCTCCTATGGAAGCACCTTGACCAACTCTGGTGGAGACAACTCTCCAGGGCAGAAGTTTCCCCCCATCAGTGGAGGGACCAGGAATGCCCACCCCGGAGGCCAGCATGCAGCCCGAACCCCTGAGTCCAGGAGAGAGCCCCCCGATTGAAATGCAGCCAGAGGCAACAGAGCCAGAGGGACCTCAGCTGCTGCTCCAGATGTCACAATCGCCAGCCACAGCTAGTCAACTGGAGGCCATCACCCTAGACCCAGTGCCGCCCCCTGGCATTCCCTCAGAGAGCGCAGGCCCCCAGCCTATTTGAAGGATTATGTGACATAGGTAGGGTCTGAAATATGCGGGGAGGGGTATTATGTAGGCAGACTATGTTCATGGAACGGAGCTTAGCTCCCCAAAACAAAAAGGTCCTCAGATCCTAGTCCACCTAGCATTGACCTATTGTAACTTTGCCGGGAAATTCACACACACACACCCCCCCCAATGGCACAGTGGGTGAGCTGGGTGGGTGTGTATATAGTTGGCCTTGTGGGACCATTGTGTGTCCATGTTGTGAAGAACTAATAAACGTGTCACACTGCATGTCGTTGTCCGAGTCCTCCATGCAGCAAACCCAGTACTTTACAAGTATCTGGCCTTCCAGGGAACAGTCAGGGTTGATTTCTTTTAGGATTGACTGATTTGATCTTCTTGCAGTCCAGGGGACTCTCAAGAGTCTTCTCCAGCACCATAATTCAAATGAACCTATTCTTTGGTGCTCAGCCTTCCTTATAGTCCTACTCTCGCAGCCATACATTACTACTGGGAATACAATTGCTTTGACCATACGGACTTTTGTTGGCAGGGTGATATCTCTACTTTTTATTATGCTGTCTAGGTTTGCCATCACTAGATTTGCCAAGGAGCAGACATCTTTTAATTTCATGGCTTCAGTCACCATCTGCAGTGATCTTGGATCCCAGGAACATGAAGTCTGTCATTGCTTCCATGACTTCTCCTTCTATTTGCCAAGCAGTGATGGGGCCAGATGCCATGATCTTAGTTTCTTTGATGTTGAGTTTCAAGCCAACCTTTGATGTTGAGTTTCAAGCACTCTCCTCTTTGACCCTTAGCAAGAGGCTCTTTAGGTCCTCTTCACTTTCTGCCATTAGACTGGTATCTTCTGCATATCTGAGGTTGTTGATGTTTTTCCTAGCAATCTTAATTCCAGCTTCTGAAACATCCAGGCTGGCATTTCTCATGATGTACTCTGCATATAAATTAAATAAGCAAGGGGACAATATAAATCCTTGTCGTACTCCTTTTCCTATGTTAAACCAATCAGTTGTTCCATATCCTGTTCTAACTGTAGCTTCTTGACTCTTATACAGGTTTCTCAAGAGACATGTGAGGTGGTCTGGTACTCCTATATCTTTAAGGACTTGCCACAGTTTGCTGTGATACACACAATGAAAGGCTTTAGTGTAGTCAATGAAGCAAAAGTAGATCTTTTCCTGGTACTCTTTTGCTTTCTCCATAATCCAGCGTATATTGGAAATTTGATCTCTCATTCCTCTACCTCTTTGAAACCGAGCCTGTACTTCTGGCAGTTCTCTATCCACGTACTGCTGAAGCCTAGCTTGTAGGATCTTGAGCATGACCTTGCTAGGATGTGAAATGAGCGCAATTGTGTGATAGTTTGAGCATTCCTTGGCATTGCCCTTCTTTGAGATTGGAATGTATACTGACCTTTTCCAATCCTGTAGCCACTGTTGCATTTTCCAAATTTGCTGGCATATTGAGTGCAGCACTTTAACAGCATCATCTTTTAAGACTTTGAATAGCTCAGCTGGGATACCATCACTTCCACTAGCTTTGTTGTTAGTAATGATTTGGGTAAATTGATTGAGAGGGTGGTGGCAACACAGTTACAGGGCTTTCTGGATGACGCTTCTGTCCAGCTTTCACCCGGGCCATGGGATGGAGACAGTACTGCTTGCCCTTACTGATGATCTCCGGAGGCATCTGGATTGAAGAGGTGTGGTGGCACTGTTGTTGTTAGATCTGTCAGCTGCATTCGATATGGTTGACCACCAGTTGCTGACCCACCACCTTGCCACCGTGGGGATACAGGGGCTCGCCCTTCAATGGCTTGTCTCTTTTCTCCAAGGTCGGGGACAGAGGGTGACGCTAGGGGAACAGCAGTCCCAGAGGTACCTGCTTGAATGCGGTATGCCCCAGGGGGCAGTGCTTTCCCTGATGTTGTTTAACATCTACATGTGCCCCCTTGCCCAGGTTGCCTGGAGGCATGGGCTGAGGTGTCATCAATATGCGAATGACACCCAGTTCTATCTGATGTTGGGTGGCCAGTCGGACTCCAACCCAGAAGATCTGAACCGGGTGTTACAGGCCATGGCTGGGTGGCTCAGGCTACAGCAAAGATGGAGGTCCTGTGCTTGAATCGGGTAAGGTTGGGGTTGGGGATCCCTCTCCCAACCTTTGATGGGGCGCCTTTGGTGCCAGCATTGGAGGTTAGGAGTTCAGGAGTGCTCCTGAATCCCTCCTTAACTATGGAGGCCCAGGTGGCAGCCACGGCCAAGTTGGACTTTTACTATCTTAGGCTGGCTCAGCAGTTGGTTCCCTTCCTCAACCTTGATGACCTGGCTACAGTGATCCATGCGATGGTTACCTTGAGGCTAGACTACTGTAACACTCTCTACATGGGGCTGCCTTTGTTGCAGATCCAGAAGCTGCAGCTGGTGCAGAATGCAGTGGCCAGGCTGTTGATGGGTCTCCCCAAGTGGGAGCACATCTGGCCTGGGCTGAAAGCACTGCACTGGCTGCCAATAGCATACTGGATCCATTTCAAAGTGCTGGTGCTTATCTTTTAAGCCCTATATGGCCGGGGTCCGACATACCTGAGGGACCACCTTTCCCCACATAGACCCCTAAGAGCACTTCGATCTGGGACGCAACATCGCCTGGTGATTCCAGGCCCCAGGGAGGCAAGGCTTGCTGTGACAAGGGCCAGGTCCTTCTCAGTGGTGGCTCCTACCTGGTGGAATGAGCTCCCGGAGGAGATTGGGGCCCTGCAGGACCTAGTACAGTTCCACAGGGCCTGTAAGATGGAGCTCTTCTGCCAGCTTTTATGTAGGAGCTGCCACTATTACTAGCACTACCACCACTACCAATAGTGTTGGCAACAAATGGAGTAAGGAGATGGCCTTACTGAAGATCTGGACACAATACAGCGCTGAGCGGGTACTGCTGGACTGGACAGCTTAACATCTACTAGACGTTACCCACATCCATGAAAAACCATCTACCTCAAGTGAATGACCATCTTGTTTAAATTTGAGCACTTTATTTGTAATATTCGTTGGTTTTTACTGTTTTTTACCCTGTTTATGTATGGGCATATTTTGCCCTTTTGTAAGCCGCCCTGAGCCTGTTTGCGGGGAGGGCAGGATATAAATACAAAAATAAATAAATAAATAATGCTTTCTAAGGCCCATTTGACTTCGGATTCCAGGATGTCAGTGATTACACCGCTGTGGTTGTCAAGGACATTGAAGTCCTTCTTGTATAGTTCTTCTGTGTATTCTTGCAATCTTCTGCTTCCGCTAGGTCCCTACCATTTTTGTCCTGGCCAGCTTTGCTGGAAGCAGAAGGGCCCGGGTGGGCCGGGCCCGCCATTTGCGGGGACGGGCAGGGACAGCAAGGTCGCCGGCCGGAAGGGGGCGGGGGCCTGGTGCGTGATGGACCTCCCCCCCTTTTTCCCAGCCAATAGAGGGCAGGGGGTGGTCAGGGAGGGGGAGGCATTAAAAGCGGAAGGGAAGCTGCTCCCCCTCCCCACTTGACCACGAGGCGAGCCCGGTTTGGGTTCGCAGGAAGACAGCCCGTTCTTTGTGCCTACAGGTAGGCCCGGGCCCCTTCTGGGGGGGAATGCCGGCAGCTAGGGGGGAGGGAGGGGGGGAAGAGGGATGGCCTTCCTTCTCCCTCACCACTTCCCCCTGCACCCTGCCTCGCGGCCGCCGAGCGGTCCCGGCGGCCGGGCGTGGCTGCCGCGGCTGGGCCCGGCCATCAGCAGCCGGGTCCAGGGGCCTCCAGCCACTCCTCGGCGCCCCCACTGGCCCACCTCTTCTCGCTCGCGGTGGGGCTACCTCGGGCCCGGCCCGGCCACCGGGCTGACGACGAAGGGGGTGGTGCGGCCTGTCGCTTCCGCCGCCCCCCAGACGGCCCGGGCCGGGCCATTGGGCCTGCCCGGGCCATGGGGCGGCGCGGGGCCACTTCCTAGGCCCTTGGGCATGCCCCGCCGCCCTGGGCCCAGAGCTGAAGCGGGGGACGGGCCGCCGCCTTCCCCGCACGGGCGCTGGGCCATCGAGCCGTCCGGGGGCTGCGGGGGCGGCGCGGGGCTGCATCTGGGGCCCTCGGGCCTGCCCCGGCGCCTGGGGGGGCGCGGCCTGTTGCCTCCCCGGCCCACAGGCTTCGGGCGCGGCTCTCGGAGCCGGGCGTGGGACGGATCCGGCGCGAGCATTGGGGGGGGCTTCGCCGGCCCCCAGCCGGCCCGGGCCGTTGGGCCTGCCCGGGCCATGGGGCGGCGCGGGGCCGCTTCCTAGGCCCTTGGGCCTGCCCCGCCGCCCTGGGCCCAGAGCGGACGCGGGGGACGGGCCGCAGCCTTCCCTGCACGGCCGCTGGGCCATCGGGCCGGCTGGGGGCTGCGGGGGCGGCGCGGGGCAGCATCCGGGGCCCTCGGGCCTGCCCCGGCGCCCTGGGCCCAGAGCGGAAGCGGACGGGCCGCAGCCTTCCTTGCACGGGCGCTGGGCCATCGAGCCGTCCGGGGGCTGCGGGGGCGGCGCGGGGCTGCATCCGGGGCCCTCGGGCCTGCCCCAGCGGCGCTCTCAGCTCTTACATCCATTATGGTGTACATTACAAAAAAAAAAAAAAATTAAATGAAATTGAGATTCATTTTACATGCAGTCCAGTGAATGCAAGGGGCCCTGGTTTCGTCATCCGCTTCGCATCATGTACATCCCCTCTGAGTACTGCGAAGGTTTGAACATGACTTAAGTTTCCAGGGGCAGAGATTAGGAAGCTCCTCCTAGCTCACAATTGGCCACCAAATGGGAAGGGAGCACTCCCTGGAGAAGGCCCTGATGCTGGGAAAGATTGCAGGTAACAGAAGAAGGGGATGGCAAAGGATGAGATGTCGTTTTGGACTAGGTAGCCTCCTCCACCTCAGGCCATCCGCCTTGGGGGAGGGTTCCAGCGCGCACCGAATTCTGCCCAAACCGGGGCGCCGGCCCGAGGGGCAGATTTGGCTCAGGCGGCACCACGGCTCGGGGGGTGGGGCCTTGGCGGGTCCGGGTGCCCATGCCATGGGCAACAGCAGGGCCTCCCTGGGGGAGTCGCGGCCCCAGACCAAGCGCAGGACTCGTCATCAGAGCCATTCTTTTCCAACACAGGAGGCAGTCCAGGTGCGGAAATGGGGACTGTGGTGGCCTGGGGGCCATCGGCACCAAGCGTTGGAGGGCTATCTCTGATGGCTCCCCCCCTCACCATTTAACAGGTAGTTAGTCAGGAAGCCTCAAGGGTTAGGCAGTCAGGCCGTCATCAGTTAGGTCAAGAACAACTGATCTGTCGGTCCGCAGGACGATTCACCTCCCCTCTGGCCGCTCGCACATGCTTCTAGCCATTTGGGGGCGGGTAACAGGGAACTGGGGGGTTTTAACGTGTTGTGTTTTTGGTCCTGAGCAGGTATGAGGCCCCCATCACGCAGCACCCGGCGCACGGGCACAGTGGCTGGGGTAACACCCCGGTCAGCACCCAAGGGGCGGGCACGGCCCGCAGCAGTCGGGCAACCGGTGGGAGCGACGGCGAGAAGGAAGGCGGTCCCGCGCAGCGCAGATGGGTCTGAAGGTGTTGTGGAGCTCGCCGACACCATGCGGGGCCTTCAGCAGGCTTTTGATCAACTCTCGGAGAAGGTGGCCAAGATGAGCCAGGAGCCGGCGGCCAAACGAACCCGGAAGGCTGGGGCGGAGGGGAGCTTAGCCCAGCAGCGAGGGGGGCTTCCTCCAGCTCGGCCAGTCACCAGGCTTCACGGCCTGCATCACGCACCACAGACGGGGGACAGGAGAGGGGTAGCTCGGGCTCTTCCGCGCACTCCCGCGACGAGGCAGAGGGCGCGGTCTCCTCAGGTGAGGGTGCGACTGCAGGGCGAAGTGCGCAGCCGCCGAGTGATTACTGGGCAGCAGCGGCCCATGTGTCAGGGCTGCCAGCCTGGGCCATACACCGCAGGGCGCTAGCTGCACAAGCCAGGCAGAAAGCCGGGCGGGGCCCTGGGGTGGTATGGGATAACGTTGACGTCTCTGACCCTTCTGCAATCCTGTCCACGTACTTGAATGGAGAGGAGCCGCCGGGGCTCCATCTATCTGAGGAACTGAGGGACAGCATTCTGGACGGGTATTACGTCAATGTCTTCACGTTGCTTCACAAACGGGGGGCCGAGGCCCGCACAGTGAAATCTGACAAGAGGGAGAAGAAGGAGAAGACCGAGGAAGCGGAGCGCACCTTCCTCAACTGGGTTTCCGGTTACCTGGTGTATGCGGGGGTTGTCGCTACCGCGTACCCGGACAGGGGCTGGCACCTGCTCAACCACATGAGCAACGTGGTCGAGGCGAGGGTTTTGGCTGGCGAGGGGCCGGCTATAGATTACGACGAGACCTGCCGTAAACTGGCGTCACTCAATGACAGGGCTCGATGGGACCTGCTGCAGGACAAGGTTTGGCTCAGGGAGGTCGGCCCGTGCATTAAAGGAAAAGGGGAGGTGAAGACAGATCGCTGGGCCGTGCGCAAGGAACGGGCGCGGGGGGTCTGCTGGGAATATAACCAGGGCCGGTGTCGCCGGGCACGGTGCAAGTTCCACCATAGCTGCGAGGTGTGCGGGGGCGGGCACGGGCGGGTGTATTGCCCACGGTCCACCGGCACCCAGCAGCCCTTTCGGGGTGGAAAACCCTTCTCCGGTGGTGCCAACACAAAAGGGGGAGGGGGGTCATCAGGCACCGCAGCCGCTTCTGCTTCCAGACGTTAGTGCTCCACGGGACTGGTGGTCCTTGGCGGCCACCCCGGTTCGGGTGGATGCCCTGAGACCCCTCTTGGCACAATACCCCTTGAGGGAGGCCGGACAATATATCTTGGATGGGTTCACGAAGGGTTTTCCCATTCCCGCCTGCGGCCCGCGCATAGCTACCGATTCCAACAACCTGAAGTCGGCCAGGGAGATGCCTGAGGTGGTTGATGCAAAACTGCAGAAAGAATTGGCGGCGGGGCGCATTGCGGGCCCATTTAGCACGCCCCTATTGACCACCTGCGAGTGTCCCCCTGGGGGTGGTGCCAAAGAAAACACCAGGCAAGTATCGCCTTATTCAGCATCTCTCATACCCGAGGGCTTTGCTCGGTCAAATATGCTTCCTTAGATCACGCAGTGGGACTGGTCAGGGCTTGCGGGCAAGGGGCACTCATGGCCAAGTGTGACATTCAGTCGGCATTCCGACTGCTCCCGGTAAGCCCCGACTCCTTTTCGTTGCTGGGTTTCAAGTTCCAAGGGGCATGGTACTTTGACAAGGCCATGCCTATGGGTTGCGCAGTGGCCTGCGCGGCATTTGAGACATTTAGTACTTTTCTTGAATGGGCGGTGAAGTCGAGGACCGGGCTTACGGGGATTACTCATTACCTGGATGACTTCTTTTTTGTCGGCCCTGGGAATGACGAGACTTGCGCGGAGTCCCTACGAGCATTTCAGAGGCTTGCTGAAGAGCTCGGCGTCCCATTGGCAGCAGACAAGACCGAAGGGCCGGCCACTAGTTTAACGTACCTGGGTATCCAATTAGACTCTGTAGCTGGGGCATCCAGGTTGCCAGAGGACAAACTCTTTGCCCTCCAAGCGCTCATTTCCTTGGTTAGGGCTCGGGCGAAGTGCACGTTGAAAGAACTGCAGTCACTGATGGGGCATTTGAACTTCGCTTGCCGGGTCGTGTCGCCCGGCAGGGGTTTCTGCGCTAGGCTGGCCAGAGCGACGGCTGGGGTCAGGGCGCCACATCACCGGGTACGGGTGACCAGGGGCATGAAGGAGGACTTAGGCGTGTGGCTCCGGTTCCTGGAGGGCTACAACGGGGTTACCATTTGGCAGCACCCGATGGATTTGCAGGATGCCATCCAGATCCACTCTGATGCAGCGGGCAGCGCTGGGTTTGGCGTCTACTATGACGGCAGGTGGTGTGCACGGCCCTGGCCCAAGGAGTGGGAGGGTTCTGTAGTGCTCAAAGATCTCACCTTCTTGGAACTCTTCCCAATACTGGTGGCAGTGATCATTTGGAAAGATCTTTTTAAGGACAAAAGGGTGCGGTTCTGGTGCGACAACCAGGCGGTGGTGCGGGTGGTGAACAAGCAAACGTCCAAGTCTGAACGGGTGATGCGGTTGGTTCGCTGCCTGGTTCTGGCCTGCTTGGCTGATAACATTACATTTTCTGCACGCCATGTGCCAGGCGTGGATAATAGCATAGCAGACGCTTTGTCTCGCCAACAGGAGGAACGTTTCCGCATACTGGCGCCAGGAGCCAACCGCGTTTCAGACCCCTTTCCGGAGGAGCTGTGGGAACTTGGGAAGGTACAATAAGGCGGGGCATCTATGGGTCCATCGCCCCCTCCACTTTCGCCAAGTATGCGAGGGCTATCGACGCCTTTTTTGACTTTACAGCGGGATTCGGGGGCCGCAGACCTTGCCGGTGGAAGGGGACTGGGTGCTTCGCTATATGGCATGCCTGCAGGACGGCGGGTTCTCCCACAGTACCATCAGGGGTCGCATGGCCGCCATCACATTCTTTAGCAAGGCGGAGGGGTTTGCGGACCCGTGCCACTCATTCCAAGCCCATAGAGCAGTCGAGGGCTGGCGGAGGCAAGCCGCACGGCCTCCAGATCACAGACGGCCCGTGACCTTCGAGCTGTTGAAGGGGATTTTGCGAGAGCTTCCAGTGCTGTGTTGGTCCCGATACGAGGCTGCACTCTTTGAGACTGCATTCGTCTTGGCCTTTTTTGGGGCCTTGAGGGTTGGGGAACTGGTGGCGAGCTCCAAAGTCTCGTTCACCAACACACCCCTGGGTGTTCAGGATGTTTACCTCGGGGCAAAGGGGATGTCATTATATATTCGGAGGTCAAAGACAGACCAACTGGGAAAAGGGGCACGCTTGCACTTGGGGCCACTGCCGGGTGGCCCGTGTTCCGTGCAGACCACTCGAGCCTTTTTAGCAATGCGTCCGGAAGGCGGTGGCCCCCTGCTTATCCACAGAGACGGGGCCCCATTGACCAGGTATCAGTTTACGGGGGTTTTCAGGTTGGCTCTGGGGGCTTTGGGCTTACCAGGCAAGGAATTCGGGCCTCACTCCTTCAGGATTGGGGCAGCCACCATGGCTGCGGGCATCGGCCTGCCGGAGGTACGCATACGGGCTATAGGCCGCTGGCGCTCTACGGCCTTTAGGGCATACATCAGGCCACAGCCGGAGTCCAGCCAGTGACCGGCTCTCTGACTCCTCAGTTCCAGGACAGAGGTACAGGACAGTCTGGATTTTTGGGCACAGCATCGTTCATCGGGCAGGTTTGTATGCATCCTCATCGGGCTGGGGCAAAGACTTGGGCTTGGGAGATGCGGCACACATTACATGGATGGCACAGCGAGGCATGCGATGGAGGTCCCTGTTGCCCTGGTTGGGGCGCGTAGCAGCGAGGCGCCTCCCTCCCGACGTTCTGCTGCTACAGCTGGGGGAAAATGATTTGACTGAGTGCCCCGGAGTGGCCCTCGAGCGCCAGGTACGGGCCGACCTGGCCTTAGTGCGTGAGATCCTGCCCGGCACTGTCATCTTCTGGTCGGATTGGTTGGAACGGAGGTCGTGGCGAGGCGCAGCTCATCCCAAGAAGGTGGACGTGGCAAGGCGGAAAGTGTCCGGCAGGCTGGGCCGGGCAGTCGAGTCGGCAGGCGGTATCTGGATTCGCCATCCAGACATATCTCACAAGATGGAGGCCATGTTCCGATCGGATGGCGTACATCTATCGGCCTGGGGAATGGATGTCTGGTTGCACAGAATCAGGCATAACTTGCTTTCTTGGCTGCAGCTGTAAGGGCGTTGGCGGGAACAGGACTAATGGGGGTGTCCTGTTCTTGTGGCGGTAACAGCATGGGGCTGGATCTGTTGGCGGAATTTGGCCTGCGAGCCAATTCCGGAGCTGGGGACCCTTTAAGGGTCTTGGCGTGAGGGCTGAACGGAGCTGGCTAGCTCAAGGAATAACAGTGCTTGCCCTCACAGCCAGAGGGCAGGGGAGCTCACAAAGAGGCAAGCGTCCGTGTGAATTCCGATAACCTGCCCTCCCACCTTCTCTACCCATGCCGGCTGGCTGGGGTAACGGTTAACTCGGCTGGCACATGGGCCAGCCGATAGGTCGGATCCGGTGGACCCATGCTGTGCCAATGCTCTACAGCTGTAACCGATAAAAGTTGTGGCCAAGTTTATCCACCTAATTTTCCAAAGAAACTGGTTGTGTGAGTTCATCCAAAGGGGGGGGTGTACTAGGCGAGCCGACCTCGGGGTCCCAGGTAAGACATGGAACCACAATGATCCCTTGATTTCTCCAATTTTCTCAAAGAGATCTCTAGTCCTTCTGATTCCATTCTTTTCCTCTATTACTTTGCATTGTTCATTCAGGAAAGCCTCCTTATCTCTCCTTGCTGTGCTTTGGAAATCTGCATTCAGTTGGGTAAATCTTTCCTTTTCACCTTTGCCCTTTGCTTTCCTTCTTTCCTCTGCTATTTGTAAAGCCTCATCAGACAGCCACTTTGCTTTCTTGCATTTCTTTTTCTTTGGGATGGTGCTGATTGCAGTCTCCTGTACAATGTCACGAACCTCTGTCCATAGTTCTTCAGGCACTCTGTCTATCAAATCTAGTCCCTTAAACCTATTCTTCACCTCCACTGTATATTCATCAGGGATCTGATGTTGGTCAAGCCTGAATGGCCTAGTGGTTTTCCCAACTTTCTTCAGTTTAAGTCTGAATTTTGCAATGAGTAGCTCATGATGTGAGCCACAGTCAACTCAGTCATGTTTTTACTGACTGGATAGAGCTTTTCCATCTTTGACTGCAAATTATATAATCAATCTGATTTTGGTGTTGCCCATCTGGTGATGTCCATGTGTAGAGTCACCTCTTAGGTTGTTGGAAGAGGGTGTTTGCTATGACCGGCATGTTCTCTTGACAAAACTCTGTTAGCCTTTGCCCTGCTTCATTTTGTTCTCCAAAGCCAAACTTGTCTGTTATTCTGGTTACCCTTTGACTTCCTATTTTAGCATTCCAGTCCCCTATGGCGAGGAGGACATCTTCTTTTGGTGTTAGTTCCAGGAGGTGCTGTAGGTCTTCATAGAACCAGTCCACTTCAGCCTCTTCTGCATCAGTGGTTGGGGCACAGACTTGAATTACTGTGATGTTGAATGGTTTGCCTTGGATTTGGACTGAGATCATTCTGTCATTTTTGAGACTGTACCCCATTACTGCCTTTCGCACTCTCTTGTTGACTATAAAGGCCACATCATTTTTTCTACAGGATTCTTGGCCACAGTAGTAGATATAATGTTCTTCTGAGTTAAATTTGCCCATTCCTGTCCACTGATTTCCAAAATGTCGATGTTCAGTCTTGCCATCTCCTTTTTGACCACGTCAAGCTTACCTTGATTCATAGATCTTACATTCCAGGTTCCTATGCAGTATTGTTCTTTGCAGCATCAGACTTTCCTTTCACCATCAGACACATCCACAACTAAGTGTCCTTTCGGCTTTGGTCCAGGCACTTCATTCTTTCTGGGATTACTTGTACTTGCCCTCTGCTCTTTTCCCAGTAGCATATTGGACACCTTCTGACCTGAGGAGCTCATCTTCCAGTGTCATATCTTTTAGCCTTTTGTTACTGTCCATGGGGTTTTCTTGGCAAAGATACTGGAGTGGGTTGCCATTTCTTTCTCCAGTGGATCACACTTGGTCTGAGTTCTCTGCTGTGGCCTGTCCATTCTGGGCATAGTCCATGGCATAGCCCACAACCTCATTGGACCATGTGAGCCCCCTCACTATGTCAAGGCAGTGATCCATGAGGGAGTGATCCATGCTGTTATAACCAGGGATAAATGCAAGGTATTGTGTTGCGAGTTGAACCCTGACAAAACCAGGGATGAGATCCAAGTGCAGAAAGGAGACAGAGAGAATACCAGAGAGAATCCACAAGCCATAATGGTACATAATATTTACACAGCTCTATGTGTTATTTTTTATTTTGTTTTTTGTTTGCCTTGTTCACTATGTTGGATTGCCCATGAAAATGACATGCTTCAAATGTTACATAATTTCATACATCATCAACATGTGCTTAAAACCATGCATATCAAAGGGCCACAAAGAGTGTTGCATAAATTTATGATCATTTATGGCAGAAAAACAATTTGGCCCAGCTGAGTCACTGGCACTATGCAACTGGGTCCAGCCCAGTCACTGGCACTGTGCAACTGAGCCTGGCCTGGCCATTGGCACCACACAATGGGGCCTGGCCTGCACTGTACAAATGGGCAAGTTTCCTGGGTGCCTGGACACTGGTGGGAGGGTTGGGGCAATGTTATCTATGCTGCTATGCCACTTTCAAGGAAAACCACTGTGTTCCAGTGATTCCTAGGGTTACCCTCCATCATTTCTGGGTTTTCCCAGTAACGTAGTGTCAGACCATTTCCACAGCAGTGAAATCCCCCACACTGACATTTTTTAAAGCTGCACTGTATGTGAAATTTTCTGCAGTAGAATTTTTCTCACCAGCCACAAACCTGAAGTTTTCTTCTTCTTACTCCATATTTTCAGAACTCACTAAAACTGGGGGTTCTGAAAATACGGAGTAAAAAGGATAAAACTTTGGGCTTGCTCTTGGTGAGGAAAAATCTACTACAGAAAATGTCACATAACATGCAGTTTTAAAAATGCCAAATCAGGGAATTTCACTATTGTGGAAATGGTCTCAAAGACAGTGTCATCCTTTTTATTTTTCTCCTGCCACCGCTCAGAGTGGTAGCAGGCAACTAGGGCTGCTAGTGGGAGGTCTGGCAGCCCTAAGCTGAAGACAGTGGGGTAGATAAAGGGAAGTGGGAAGGAGACAAGGAAGCAGGAAAAGAGGAAAGGATATAGGGGCTTTCAGGGAAGGGAAAGTGGGGGAGAGTAAAATGAGATCCCTCCTACAAGTTGTGTACTACTGAAACTAAGTATCTTAAAAATTTCCTTGTCTTAGGAATCCTTTTATTTAGAGATATAAATGGTCAAGCTTTTATAGTAAACTCTCACAAAAGTTGATGTGGTTATGCTAGATACTGGACATCGAATACTACATTGAACAAAATAGATATATGTTGCAAATCTGGCAAGTAGCTGAAACTGAGACGTTAAAATGCATAATATGGGCTTGAGAATATATGGAAGATTTTTGACCTCTTCTCCCTTGTATGGAAGCCTGGAGTGGAATACTAGAATAGAAGATATGATCTTATCCCACATCATATATTAAATAGTTTGTATATAAATTTCAGATATTATTTATTTATTAAATTAAATCTCTAGTCCACCCTCCCCTGTAAATATGGCTCAGGGTGCTATACAACAGTAAAAACACAATCATAATTTAAAATTCATAGGTCAAAAATAAAAATACAGCAATTAATCTAATTAGATGGCACTGAGAAACTTTGAATTGTGTCACTGTCCTGCAGGGGGAAGGCAAGAAAAACAGGTGTGCCAGACTGATGGAAAAATGGTTGCTGCCCGCAACCAAATGCCTGCAGAACAGCTGTGCCTTACAGGCCCTGGAGAACTGCATTAAGTCCCACAGGGCATGAGTGTTGTTTGGTGGAGTGTTCCACCTGGTTGGAGCCAGGGCTGAGAATGCCCTGGCTCTGGTCAAGGACAGCCAGATGTCTCTTAGACCAGAAATCACCAGTAAACTCTTATCTGCAGAACACAGATGTCTTCAGGTGGTATACCAGGAGAGGTGGTCCCAAAGATACATGGGTTCCAGACTGTTTAGTGCCTTAAAGGTTAATACCAGAACTGTATATTTGTTAATATTAGACTTATAAGGAAATCCCTGGCAGAATATGTTGTTTCTGAGACAAGAGGAGTGATTTCAAATTGATAGAGTGATCTTGTATCATTATTCTTATAGTTGGGACCATGCCATTTCACTTTGAAAAGCAATAAATCAAGACACCTGTGTGATAAGTTTGTTGACAGGCAGATTAATTTCCCCCCAGCATTTTTAAAACTGAGGATCACATCTTGCTTTACTTATCCCTAAAAACACCAATTAGACATAAATGGGTGAGTGTCTATACATAACCCATCTATTCACAATTCGCAGAGGTATACATCTTCCACACATTTTCCTACTTGCATTTTAAAAAATGTGTGAAGGGGGGGAAAATAGACCTTTAACCCTTATGGCTTCAGTGGAGATCCAACAGATGTAAACACAAATATCAAAAGAGTTTTTGGACTTGTTTTTGGAATGTCTCAAGGGTAAAATCAAAGGCATAGACATATGGAAAAAATTAAGAGTCTGGGCATGGAAGTTTCTGTGATATTTACACTTGTTTAAAGTTATGGTATCTTCCGGTAAATTAAAACTGAAACAATGGTTTACTTAAACCAGAATTTTTATGGTTTATGCTTTCAAAACACTGAGCTTCACCCAGAACCACCACTTGGGTTGAATCTGCATTTGCATTTTTAAATCAGTTTTGTGCTGTATTTACATTTTTAAATCAATTTCATGCTGTATTTACATTTTTAAATCAGTTTCATACTGCTGTGACGCTGTCTTTCTCTATGCTTGATGGCATCACAGCAGCATGAAACTGATTTTAAAATGCAAATGCAGATTTGACCCAATTGGAGGAAGCGAAGTGAGTCCCTTTGGGCTAATATCATGAGCCACAACACATTTGAGGCAGTTCAGTCACTGAGTCCTCCTCTCCCATGGACTTCTCAAAGGATCTACCCACTATCACTTCATTAGGAAAACAAGATTATGGCCCTCTGCTTTCGAACCATAAGTTTTGCCAATGAATAAGGTATAGTCCCTATCCAAAGTTTGACTGGGGAGCACTATGAAGAATAAAGGAAGACCTTCCTCATCACAGTCTGGTACGCCTGACATGGCTTGCAGCAGCTACCTCACAGACTTTTCAAGTTTACTTGGTCTTACTGGGCCAGAGAGCTACTAACACTTGGGGGTGGTAATGATGTTTTCTGGTTCCCTTTGGAACATCTTTAAGGGATGTGGGTGAGTGAGAAGGGCTGGCAGCTAATTACCACCCAAAGGGAGCAACCCTAAGCAGGTCTTCTCAGAAGTAAGTCCTATTTTATTCTAGGGGGTTTAATCCTGGGACAGTAGTTTTAGAATTACAGCCAAAATGATTTTAGACTGTGATTCCTTTAGAGGAAGAGAGAATATACTGATGAAATCAGGAAAAAGCTGCCTGAGCCTCTAGATAGGACAGAGAGAGAGAGAGAAAGAGCAAGAGAGTGTGTGTGTATGTGTGCGTGTACACACACACAAATGGAACAAACAGCTACAAGAGCAACAGAAATGTTGTGCCTGTTTTGGCATCACAGTTTTCCTTCATGTGTGTTCTGACATTCAAAAGTGAGAGTTTCTTTTAATATTTGTTTCAGCTCTTTTCAATAAAATTAGTTAAGATAGCTTATCATTGATGTGTGAGAGCAGATTGAAGTCCAAATTGTCTGCTGCCTTTTTGTCTGTTTCCTGCTGCTGTGTTTCACATTTTAACAGTAGGTCTGTCATTGTGCTTAGCAGAAGCCTATGACTCTGTGCTAAGCCAGCCACTTCAAAAGAAAACTGTGTGCCAGAGGATAGTCAAAGCAGCTGAATGAAAAATGGAAAATCTATACTATTAACCCAAAAAAGAGAGAAAAAGGTGATGACATTAACCAAGGTGAGGGTGGTCAGCTTTTGTTACAGCCTCCAAAAGAAAGTGTAAGGAGATGGTGGATACTGAAACCACAGAAGTCATCAGTGCCAGCAGCTCCATTATTGTGAAATCAGATCAATGTGAGTCAGATGGGGGTGGGGGAGAAGCTACTTTTGAAGTTCTCCTTCTCTGCAGCAGTCCTGTAAAGATCTGAGATCACCAGGAAAGCCAAAGATAGAAATATTGCTTTGGTTTCTCTGTAATGAAAAAGGTAAAACAGAAATCTAAGCAATGTATCCTGAGGAGATTTGTTTCATTGCCAACTGAGGAAAAGGAAATGTACACTGAATCAAAACAGCTCTTTAATCTTACCAAGAAGATGCAAGTTAAGCTTACAGGGGCACAAGAAAAATAACCACACATCCATTATAGGGTAATTTGTCTCCAGTACCGATAGAAACAAAGTCGAGTGAAGATAGCATTTGATTTAAAGGTCAGACTTTGTATACAGCCAAAAGGATATCAGGAGTCAGGTATCATGTGAGAACTGCTGGGCTGAATTTTTAGTGTGGCTGGATATAGTCGATCAACTGTATATTGATGCCTTTTGTGGTTAAAAAAATAAGATACTAACACGTTGTTGGAGCCTTCCCCCATGAAGAATATAGGAAGTCTAAAACATAGAATCAGGCATTTGTTATGCTTTAGATGTTATGGATGTTAATACATAATCATCTACATCTGGATTTAATCCAACTCCCTACAGCATATACACTTGTGGGAAAAGCAGTGGGTGGCTTCTTGAAAGTCACCCTCCATTTCAGCTAGAGGAATAATTCCAAATACAGATGGCTTTTGAGGTAAAAATGTTTGGCCCGGCTAAGTAGCTCTTGCCACATGTTACTATGGATGAGTTAATACTAGCTGTTTTCTTTGCTTGGTAAAGCAGGGTTGTGCATCATTCTGCACCACAGATACATAAGCTGTACTTTGCAACATGAATATTTATAATTGAAGGGTTTATAAATGAACCAACCCTGTCTGGAAATTCTGAAGTTATTATGACCCTTCCCCTTCAAATTCTGCCTTGGCATGGAATGACTTGACGCTAGAGCACTCATCTATAACTTTCTTTCTGCCCTCATTACCACACTTTTACAAAGTTACTAAAATGTGTATTGGTGATCAGGGATAACAACAGCCAATGTTGAAGCCAAATTTCTAAGGTATTCCTGCACTCTTAAGTTTTTGGCCAATGTGAACTGTGGAGATCTAGTTTTATTGTTTCCCTTGATATATTGCCAAGAATTAGAAAACATACATGTAGTTCTCAGAGTTCCTATCCATAATGAAATGCTTGAATATGCTGTAACTCATTTACAGAGAGAGGGAAACTTCTGGAGAGCATTCAGTGTTACAAGGCTTCTCAGATAAATGTTCACTCTTTACCCATGGGGAAACTGCTGTGTTCTTCCCAAGCTTTAAGCAATTGTTAGAAGACTACATGTCCCCCCTCCCCTAAAATTCTGCAAAACAGCTTAGAAATACTTATTCAGTTCTCAGTTGATAGCTTTTGCCCATCATTAATTTTGTAAGACTATTTCACCTCAGAAGAAAAGGGTGAAGATGGACCTTTGGTAGTTCAATGGGAAAGCTTCTTAAGAGAGCAGCACTATCAGGCGAGTTTCTTAAGAGAACAGCACAGGTGGAAGCTATTATTCCATTTTTCACCTGACCAGCCATAAAAGTCAGATGCAGGCAGTCAAGCTGAAGCTGCCTACCAGTGCAAGTCCAAGAAACAGAGGAAGTCACAGAGAAAGAGGCAAGGGCTTGGAGAAGTGGAAACCCTCTCAGCAGAGAGTCGTTCAGGTTGGCAAATGAGTTCCTCTTTCCTTGAAGGGTCTTTCTATTCCTCAGAGATGTCTTCCTCCCGTGTCAAGGCTGGGCCAAAGCAGGTTCTCAGAGCTATACAATGAAAGGAAAGTAGTTGGCTTATTCTCTGGATAGTACAGATTCAACTCCAGAGACGATGAGGGCTATGATGATTTCACCCTCCCTCACAGGGTTTTCCTTCAGCTACTTTCTATCTGAGTGGTCCCCTTTTTCTTTTTTCTCTGGCTGTCCCATCCAGTTGTTTGAATGTATACTGTTAGATGCTGACCCACTTTGGGAACTGAGGGGAGAGACAAAAATTCTTCTTTTTGATCCTGGTTTGACAATGGCACGTGAGAGGCTGAGGATAAATTAAAAAATAATGAACTGTTTTATTTAACTTTGAGGGGAAATAGCCAGGTAGAAATCAGGTATAGGATTTATAAGGTGAACAGACAACAACAACGAGTTAACTCTGTATAAACGTAAACACCAGATAATTTCTCACAAACAAGTAACTGTTTCTGTTATTCAGATAGGTCTTTAAAACTCTAGGGGGGAGATTCCTTGGCAGTTTCTGCTTAAATACACAAGCAGAAGCTTCTTTGTCTTACAGACACTTAATTTGGTGAAGGCAGGAGCATTCACAGAAGTTACAGTTTCCTTCCTTATCCAGTGGCTAGGGATCACCCCTGTCGTTTAGGAGCTATTTCCCTCATACTTGTTAGGGATGGGTTAAGCTTCCCAATTCCCTAACTCAGGATCCTTCTTGATCTCTCCTTCAAACTGGATAGGGATCATCTCCCTTTTCTAGGAGCTATTTCCCTCATGCTTGAATAGGTATCCTTCTTGATCCTCTCACTCCTTTAGCTTTCCTGCCCAACTGAAAAATTCCATTTGTATCCCCGGTTACTCAAGGTTCTCAGACCAGATTACAGCATTAAGTGTCCATCACAAGAGCCTAAGGTGGAGAAAGTTGATCCACTTATCCTGATATGTATAAAAGAAGACAGTCCTTAGCAACAGATTGCATTTATCCCATTCCAAATAAGTCTCAATAAAGCTGAACGCTGAAGAACTTCCTGCAGCCTTTGCTTGGTTCTCATGTGTAATCAAAACAAGGGCATGCCCTCAAAAAAAAAACTGGACAGTTGGTCTGAAAAAAAGTTACCATGAATGCTTTTCTCATGAGTTTTTCCATCACTCTGTAAGTGTAATTCTCCCACCAAAGAGAAATTTATCACCCATAGTAGAATGTCTTAAGGTGTCATGCCAGAGATTTGTCTTTCTTATCCATTCTTGCAAAACGATATTCTACTGACAAGATGATAGAAAGTTCAAGGTGGAGAAAATAAGTGCCATACCAGATTCTCCCCTACAAGAAATTAGAGCCAATGTTTTAAAAAGGTATTTAATATGATATGATCAGATGGTGAGGGGGAAGCTGTACCAACTTTCCAGCACTATCTGATACATTCTAAGACTGGATAGAGAAATGGCAGCAGGATGATTGATCACCTGTACCGAGACTCTCTTGTACTTAAATTTCTTGTACTTAAATCTACTGCTTCCCCATTGCCTTTAATAGGACTAAAGTATTCAATGCAATTTTGACCAGCAGTTTTGCATATTAACAAGGATTACTTCTCAACAGCTGTTACCATTGGAGTTTTGCACGGGGCACCAGACAAATTAAAGAAATGTGACTGAATGGAAAACCAAATCTAGTCTGCCATTGTTATTTAGGTCTGTAGCCTGTTTAAAAATAAAGCATACTATAAAATGCTCTAGGCAGATTTTTTTTCATATGAATATGAGTATGAATACAGATTCTCCATTTAGACAAAGTTCTCATCAGGTAATACAGACATATAGTAGATATTGAGCCATTTGGAATAGCAGAAAAATACAAACCACATGTAGAACAAATATCCTTATGAGCTTGTTTTACTGACTTGTTTTTATATTTTAACTTTGTTTAAATTGTAAACTGCCTTGAGCAGGCATAGAAATATCCTAAATAAATAAATACTGATTTGTGGCAGCCTCAATTTTAAATAAGGCATGAGACCACTATTGGCTTTTGATGAGCTATTTGCTGTTTTGTATGGAACACTCAACCAGAAAGATGCTGGAGAAGCTATTGTCTCTCTGCAGCAGGCTTGTACATGAACTGTCCACCAGCACTTCCTATAGATAATGTGGATGTAGCTGATCACATTTCAAGAGGCCGAACAGGATTTTGTTGGGCCCTCCTTCAGACTGGCCAGGAAGGGGGCTTTTTTTGCCTGCTCCACAGAGTCCTATGGAGTGGTGTCATTCTCTAATTGACCTAGTATTTTGACTGTTTAGGACCTAACCAGTTTTGGCAGGAATAGTACCAGTTGCTACAGTACAGGTAGAGCTAACTGGCAAGCACTCTGAGCAATCCAGGCAATCTAAGGATGGGGCACTGTTTCCAAGTGAGTGTATCATCAGCTCTAGTGGCTGGTGTGTTGGGGAGGGAACAGCAGCATCTAACAAGCACTGAGTTACTCAAGAACAACCTGGGGGGATGAGTCTGAATACCTCTCAGCATTGTTTTAGAAGCAGGTGATAAATGAAGCTGGAGGTAAAGCTGGCTAAGGCTGCAGACACACAAGCAGTTCATGTCAATATAGTTGTGCTACCTTTGCAGATTTAAAGGGCATGATCAGACAACAACATCTGCCTTCTGTGCTCCAGTCGTCTGTGCCCCAGGCACCTGGGTCTGGCCCGTCCTGGAACTGGAGTTTACCGACACCAGGGAAAAACCTGGTCTTTACATATGCCAGCACTTCCACTCCACTTTTCCCAATGTCTGAACCCCCCTGTCATGAAAGGATGCTGGATGGCAAGTGTGAACATTCACTTCCATTTCAGTTGTTAGCCCAGCCGCCTTTTATTGGGCTATTTCTGGACTGTTATGAACCTGATGGTGTGCCAGCCAAGAGACTGTATAATAAAGTGCCATGGGGAAAAGCCCAGAGAAGGAACAGAGGCCAGGCCAAGACTATGAGATGCTGGCTAAAGCCACTCCAGAGGATCCCCATAGCTTGCTTGCCGGGTGTCACATATTACAGTCACAAGTTTGCATTCAAACAAAAGACTCTCGCATACAGCCCAGACTCGCTGTCTCCATTATAAAGGGATTAACCCCCCCTATGTGCCAAAGCACATGGTTCTCATGGAGGATCTAACTGAAGAGCCATTCTTCTTTGTTCCAACTTCCTCCTTTCCAGCACCCAGGTGACCACTGGTCAAGATAGCCACTAGCATTTGAAATTGACCCTTGTGACCAATCCCTAGCCAACAGGGAGTGTCTTCAGGTATAAGCCGCCTGGCCGTCCACACCCATCACTCGAGAGGTTTTAAAAACACACACACACTTCTCAGAGCTCTCTCTGCCTTGCCTCCCCCCCCACCAACGACCTCTCTCAGCCTGCTTTGTATCTCTTACGTCCAGTTTACTCTCCCCAATCCTCACCTCGCTTTAAGGCTCCAGTCTGCAGCTGAAGTAACGCACGTGCTTAGCCGGCCTAATATGCATGCTCCCCATTTTCTTTCCATACTCTTCCCCCCCCTTTACCTCCCACTGGAAGATTTCAGGAGCTGCACATCAGAGGTAATTATTGCCATCATCAATACCTGCTCATGCGAATGTGCTATTTATTTCTTGCCTGCTTTTATTTAGTCTCTTGTATGTCAGTGTGTGTGTGATTGTATGTGTTCTGCTGAATATTATTACACAGTAAACAAAAGATTTATTTTATTCCTGTCTCTCGCCTCTTTACTGGGAAATAGTGTGGCAGCCCATCCTTCGTATACACAGATCAAAGAATCCCAATATTAAAAACTGTCCCAATGCTCTATTAATTATAGATCAGAGCATTTCGGCTAACACAGTTGTGGTGGTTATGCACATGTGAGCATGAGCGACCCCCATTGCCAGGAAGGGCTGTATTCTGTGGATGAGGGGCTGGTAATGTGAATGCTTCAGCACAGAACCAGCATACAGAGGAGCCATTTAAGGGTGTGCTGTCTTGTTACCCACCACAAATAAAAGAGCTGCCAGATTGCACAATCCCCCAGTGTGACTGCAGTCTAGGGCTCCGGTCACACTGCCGTTTTGATCGGGATTTGCTGCTGTTTCCTTGCACATGTCAGTTTCACGTTCACACGCGCCAATCCGCCTCCCGCCCTGAAGCAGGCTTACTCGCACAATGATGCTGGGTTTTCCTGACCTCTGGAAAATCAAGTGTTTTCCTGGCACTTCTGCTTTGAATGCATGATTTCACCTATCTGGACAGCCCATTGTTCACAATGATTGCGATTAGGGCCATCTGAATGCTCTTTGTGCTTTTTTTTTTAAAAAAAAAGCTTCCGGTTTGAGTGCTTGAGCAAACATGTGCTTAATAAATCCATTTAACATTTAATAATGGATTTATGAAGCGCATGTTTAGTCAAGCGCTCAAACCGGAAGCTTTTTTTAAAAAAAACACACACAAAAGACAGCCCTGGAGGCAGGAACGAGAGGTGGGGGCTCCGGCAGCCTGGATGGGGCCGGCAAGGAGGATGGCGGAGACGGCGGACATGGCGGAGCCTGTTTTCATGGGGCAACGGTGGCAGCGGCAGTGGCAGCACCCCCCCCCCAAAGTGTTGGCAGAAGCAGCAGCTGCCCAAGCCTCCCTCGTGGCCAGCTGGATCACCTGGAGGGACGGCGCAGCAGCAGGAGAGCGGGTGCTGTAATAGAGGGGCTGGCTGCATCTAGTCAGCCCAATGCAAAGAAAAATGTTCCCGATTTAAATAAAGCGGGAACAAAGCACCATTACTTTTGCAGTGTGACCAGAGCCTAAGTTTGGAGCCGGGATGGTTTTGCCCTAAATGCTGGTAGCTGAAGTAGGCTGTTTGCTAACATCAACTGGCACTAATTCAGGGATATTTAATGGATGTAGATTAGCCATTAATAAATCAGTTAACCTGCATACAGCTATCTCCTGTCCTTATTTGGAGGTAGTAGTACAAAACAATCCTCACTGTCAAAGGGTAGTCACTTCCCAGAACCGAATTTACAAGTCCTTAAGGAGACTGTAAAAGGATATGATTTTGAAAAACTTGTCACAACTGGTCTTTGGTCTTTTGCAAAAAAACAATTAGCCTATACAAAGATATGACAGATGGGCATACAGGCAGAAACTACACATTTCTCCCAGAGGGATGGAAGTAAGGAAATAAATAAATATAGAATTGCCATCTCTGAAACAAGAGGGATTCAGTAAAAAGGTAACTTTCCCACTGTTCAGAGAATGGCTGGATCTAGTCAGCTGTGGGAAGCAGCTGGGCCTGATTGGATCTGCATGCCGTAAAGTTTATTATCCATCTCCCTTTCAGGGAAATTAATTAGAATTATGGTAAAACAGTTTCACTCTAAGCAGATGGGAACAGCATTGTGTTAAAGTTATTAGATAGACAACTGGTTATTGTTTAGTCACTTATTTACTGTTGTACATTGCAATATTATACAAATAACTCAACTCTTATGATATTGTAATTGCTGTTAACTTTAATGACCAAAGTGCCTCCACTGTGATCCTTTGAAGAGCAGCCAATTCCAAGCACCTAAGGATAGTAGCAGAGTACCTCAAATTCCAGCACAGACTGATTGGAATTTGGTGCGAGATCTGTTAACTGTCTCAAATTTTTCAACTCCAGAAGCATCTGAATCAACTGTTTTTTTCCACACACAGCTATATAACAGAAATCTAATGTATGGCTCTCTCTCATGGATCACTGCCTTGACATGCCGAGGGGGCTAGCGTTGTTCAATGAGGCTGTGCACTATGCCGTGGAGGGCCATCCAGGATGGACAGGCCACAGTGGAGAACTCAGACAAAATGTGATCCACTGGAGAAGGAAATGGCAACTCACTCCAGTATCTTTGCCAAGAAAACCTCATGGACAGTAACAAAAGGCTAAAAGATATTACACCAGAAGATGAGCCCCTCAGGTTGGAAGGTGTCCAATATGCTACTGGGCAAGAGGAGAGGGCACATAGGCGTAGAGTTCAGGGGGCTTGGGGGCGAAGGTTACCCCCGAAATTTCCCAGGGGGTCTCAGCCTCCCCCGGGGCTTGCAATGCTTGCAACTCCCCCACCCCCTTTTAAAGCAGAAGGTTTTTTTAACTTTTAAACACCTCCCCCCCCGTTTGGGGCCAGTCGCCCTGGCTGTGCTTGTCTGGTCGGCTCAGCACCTCCTCTTTCTCCTGGTCCCCTCTGTCGCCGCCGTTGCAGAGGGTGCTGGACCTTATAATCCGGGCACTTTGCTGGGGGCGGGGACTGAGCGGCTAGCCGGGAGAGCATGGCCCCGCAGTTTCCACGTGCTGCAGAGCCGGGCGCACCTGGCAAGGAGAGGAAGGATTCCGTGAGCCCAGGGGAGGAGGGGGAGTGAGGGGACTCAGGCAGCAGGTAAACGGCGGCAGCTGTGGAGGGGGGTTGTGGGGTATACCACGAGGGAGGAGGAGAGGGAGCCTTGAGGAAACGGAGAGGGAAGGGGGGCCTGGGAAAACAAAACAACTTTTTTAAAGGCCGGTTGGAGCGGAAGGGGGAATGGGGAGGCCTCCCTTGAATGTCCACCCAGTAAAGCCTAAATCGTCCCTGCAAATATACATCCTCATGTCTGTTAGGAAGGAAGGCAGTAAGGCCCTCCGATGCTCTCCCCCTTATTGCACTCGCCTTTTGTGAAGGGAGCTTCCGTGTTGGGCCAGTTTCCCCTTGTCCTGCGGACTTTCTACTTGCAGGGAGTTGGGTGTTTGTTTTTTTAAGTAAAAAGTGATTGGTGTTTGTTTAGCAGTTCTAGCTTTCAAAGTGGGTTTGAGTATATGTGTTTATTTGGTTTGTTTGTGTCCTGCTTTTCTCTCAGGGTTGCCAGCTCCAGTTTGGGAAACTTCGGGAGATTTGGGGGCAGAGCCTGAGGAGGGTGGGGTTTAGGTAGGGGAAGGGGGGTCAAGGACGTAGACTTTCCAATTTCCCAGGGTTAGGGTTAGGGTTAGGGTTAGCAAAAACGCCTCAACCCAGAAGCATTCTGGAACTGAATTGACAGACTCCAGAATAGATTGACAGTCCCAGGGGGTAGCAAATTTTTCTGGGACTGAAATGACAGCCCCCAGAGTGCAATGATAGCCCCTGGGAGTAGAAGAAGTGTTTTTGGGACTAGGGGTCGAATATGTGTTCTGGGACTGGAATGACAGGCCCTTGAATGGAATGACAGCCCCTGGGAATGGAATCTGTGTGCCAGAATATTTCTGCTACTCCCAGGAGCTGTCATTCCAGAGATCTTAATGGAAAATCCATTCCACATTTTCTTTGCAACTCTTCTTGTGCTGTAACGTATTTCAAAGGAGTCCAGGGAAGTCAATTGGCATTCCTGGCTCCCATTATTTCCAATGGGCCTTCAAACCTCTCCCATTGTTTCCAATGGGCAATCCTGTCCTTCCTTTTAGTACATCCCCCTTCAGACAGCCTGACCATGCTGGCAGATGGACAGCAGACTGCTGGGCATTTTGGGGCGCTTTCTAAATCCAGAGGTTTTTTGCAACCTCCAGGGCATTTTGCAAAATAGCTTTTGTGTCACAAAGAATCATGAAGTGTTAGATCCATGATACCATCTAGGGTGTTCTTCACAAACCTTTCAATCAGATGGTGGCTGCATGTTGTTTCAGGGAGAGAATCCGGGCAAAACAGGAGGATCTGTTTCAGGCTGGGAGGAAGAAGAGCCTTTGCAGTTTGCAGCCATCCAGGTAGGGGCAGAAAGGTAGCCTTTCAGGGAGTGAGGCTGGCTCATAAGAACATAAGAAAAGCCAATGTTGGATCAGGCCAATGGCCCATCTAGCCTAACACTCTGTGTTATCCAGTGGCCAAAAATACCAGGTGCCCTCAGGAGGTCCAGCAGTCATTTCAGTCCCAGAAAAATTTGCTACCCCCTGGGACTGTCAATCTATTCTGGAGTCTGTCAATTCAGTTCCAGAATGCTTCTGGGTTGAGGCGTTTTTGCTTGGAGCAAACTCCAAGAATGAGAGCTATAAGAGGGGATGGACATTCCTTAGGAGAGAAGGATCCCATAATGATAGTCTCCCCCCCTCAGCCCATTTCCTCCTCCTCCTCCACATTTCCAAGCCCAGTCAGGTGCAGAGATTGGGGGGGGGAGGTCTAATGCAAGGGAATCTGCTCTCCAAAGTAGTCATTTCCTCCAGGGTGATGCTCTGTATTCTTGGTGCTTGGGGGGGGGGCAAAACTGGGAGGGCTTCTGGAGTTCCGGTCCTGCTGGTGGACCTCCTGATGGCACCTGGCTTTGGCCACTGTGTGACACAGAGTGTTGGACTGGATGGGCCACTGGTCTGACCCAACATGGCTTCTCTCATGTTCTAACTCAGTGTGCTGCAGCACTGAAAAAAAGTCAAACTCTTAAGGTAGGGATGATTAGGAAAGGGATTGAGAATGAAACAGCTGAGACTGTAATGCCCCTGTATAGATCTATGGGATGGATCTGTTGTATGGAACAGCGGTCACTGAGGGTGTGGAGGGGGAGGTATTTGTGTATTTCCTGCATTGTGCAGAGGGTTGGACTAGATGACCCTGGAGGTCCCTTCCAACTCTATGACTGTGATTTGTATTAACCTGTTATGATGAACCCCTGTATCTCCCTGTCTAGCAGATTTCCCCCATCAAATCTTCAGTTCCCCTCAGTGACTGAGTTGCCCTACAGTAGCCCTGCGGACTTTCCATGCACGATCATACCAGCACATCTGGGAGGTGTAGCACTCCCGTGGCCAACCCGCGGCTTCCCATGGAAAACGCAGAGTAAAAAACTACTAGGGTGGAAGTACTAGTTTCCGGAAACCCTGGGGCAAAGGCCGACGTCTGATCACGGGAGTGCCAGTATCCCGCGGCTTCCGACACCAGCCCATGTCCTAGGGTTTCCGGATGTTGTAAGTTTCCATGGGATGCGCACCAATGCTGAATGAGGCATGCGCATATGCAAGACACTGACAGTGGCCTGCCCCCCCCCCCCTCCAACGGCACATGTGTCCTTTGCTGCAGCGCAGCTTGCTGCTCTGCTGCGCTGCTTTTTTGCTGCACTGTAGCAGTGCTGTGTGATCGGTGCTCAGCACTGGAGTGTGGCAACCCGGTGGCCCCTGCGATTGGGCTACCGCGCCTTATTTTGCTCTGGGGCAAACTGCCACACCTCCCCCCCGCATTTTCTGGCCCGTATGACCGGGGCCTATGTACAGCTTTCTATGTCGTGCTTCATTTGGACTGCTTTGCTTTCTCAGGTCCTAGCCTCCTCCTTTTCTATAACTATGGATCTACATCCCCTTCCTCAAGCCTTGCTGCTTGTCCCAACTCTCTAAAGTCAGACCAGTTTGGACAGTGGCAACCCAAAATACATCTGTCTATCCAGGAAGTTCAACTAAATGCCACTAGAGGTTTTGTCACCACTGCTACATCACTTAATGCATTACAAAATAGGTTCATGTTCAGGCTATAATTTATGATGTTTTAGTTTGAGAAGATCTGTTTTCTTGGTCACATTAATTGGTGCTATTTTTTCCCTGTAAACTCCTCTTCCATCCCAATGGACTCTGCTAGTCACATGTTGTCTGTCAATCTCCTCTTTATCTCACCCTTCCTCCAGTCTCCCTTCCCTTATATTGACCTCACGACAATGGCAATATCACCCAGCTTGATGAAGGGGGCTTTGACTCTTGGAAGCTTATTCCCTGAAACTCTTGTTGGTCTCTAATCTCCTACTGGATTCAAATCTAACTGTCCCAGTATCACCGAGTAAGTGTCATGCAAAATGTAGATCTGAACATGGGTCTCCTCAATCCACACTGGTCTTCATGCCATTGGTCCATCTACTTCAGCATGGTCTGCTCTGATGCAGGTGATCTCTAGAGACTCAGACAGAGAAAGATCCTTTCCAGCACCTGTTCTCTTAGACCTCCTAGGTTTAAACCTTTATCCTTTGGCACACAAACCATGGTCTCTCTATCATCAGTCCATCAGTGTCATCATTGTCTACTCAGACTGGCAGTGGTTCTCCAGTAGGAGAGGATGTAGAGGATTTTTCCCGTGCTGTGCTTTGTTTCTGAGTCGTTGGGGTCTGGCTAGGGGAGTTCTCAAGGGTTCCCAGGACCCCCTAAATTTCTGGAGGGCCCCTTCCTAAATCCCACATATCTCCACCTCCATAAATAGTGACAATGGCTTGTGATGTCACTGGGCCTCAGTTCTTTTAAGGACCTAGCACAGCAATGCCTCTGGCCCAGCCCCAGCCCCCCCCTGGGAAATTGGAAAGTCTACGCCCTTGAGAGGGCAAGTACAGATAACCCCAGAAAGAATAAAGCGGCTGGGCCAAAGATGAAAGGACCCTGTAGTGTATCCAGCTCAAAATATGTGCTCCAGCCAGCCATGTGCTTGGACCAGTTTCAGCAGGTCTGACATGCGGCCGGGCAAAGTGCTTGAGCTTCGCTCCAGAGAGCAATGGACAGTAGGATACTAGCTCCCTCCCAATTGGGGAGCAGGAATCATAGGAGATAACTCAATCAATGTAAATAAACAATCACAGAGTGTTGTGCGTGTTGGGGTGTGGGTTCCTTTGGGAATAAAAGCCGGCATGCGAGCCGGCTTCACTTGTCTTGTTCTTGAACTAATAAAGTATGTGAGAGCTGAAATCACTCATCAGTCTCAGTAGTTTTCAGACCCTTAGTTGTGGATGTGTCTGATGGTGAAAGGAAAGTCCGATGCTGCAAAGAACAATACTGCATAGGAATCTGGAATGTAAGATCTATGAATCAAGGTAAGCTTGATGACTTACACTCCTATTTGGGAGGAAGCTGAATGTCTAAATAATATGGTTCCATGAGAAGGGCTCTGAAGAAGAAACATTCGAAACTCTCACAGCCAACAAGAGGAGTCAGCCACTTTGATACAGCCTCCTTTACAGACCTGGAATGTGGCAACTGATAAGACCACCACAGTGTCTATGGACTTTTTAAATCTATTTAATCTGACTGGGAAGGCTTCGTCTGTGTTTTTCAAAGCCAAGTGCTAAATGTTATAAGCTAAGGAGCTATTGTAATACTTACAGTGATTCTTATGTATTGTTTTTGATTTGTGTTAAAACATATGCCAAAAAATTCATAAAAGCCTTGAGTGTAAAAAACTTTGAGTCTATTCACGGGATAAGTAGTGTTGTGTTGTTTAACTAAGTCCAGTATCCCCGTGTTCCTGCTGTGTTTACTAATGAAATTAAAAGATGCCTGCTCCTTGGAAGGAAAGCTATGGCAAACCTAGACAGCATAATAAAAAGTAGAGACATCACCCTGCCAACAAAAGTCCATATGTTCAAAGCAACTGTATACCCAGTAATGTATGGCTGCGAGAGTTGGACCATAGGGAAGGCTGAGCGCCGAAGAATAGATGCTTTTGAATTATGGTCCTGGAGAAGACTCTTGAGAGTCCCTTGGACTGCAAGGAGATCAAATCAGTCAATCCTAAAAGAAATCAACCTTGACTGTTCCCTGGAAGGCCAGATACTGAAGCTAAAACTCAAATACTTTGGCCACCAAATGAGAAGGGAGCACGCACTGGAGAAGACCCTGATGCTGGGAAAGATTGAAGGTCAAAGAAGAAGGGGATGGCAAAGTATGAGATGGTTAGACAATGTTATCATACAATGAATATGAAGTTGAGCAAACTCCAGAGGATGACGGAGGACAGGAGGGCCTGGTGTAATGTGTTCCATGGTGTCATGAAGAGTTGGACAACAACAAAAAATGTATGGCTGCAATCACACACACTAAATAATCCACTTTTAATGCACTTTTGAATTGGATTTTGCCAGTTCACACAGTAAAATCCAGTTGGTAAGTGCATTGAAAGTGGATTGAAGGTGAATTATTTAGTGTGTGTGATCACAGTCCCTTAAGGCCATGGCCTATGTAACAATAGATTGTATGAAGTTTAACATTTAGATACAAGTATATGCCACAAATGCACAGGGTGACTGTGAACAAAAATAATGATATCTTTAACTAGATCCTTATTTCATTTAACAGATCCTTTAACTAGATACTTATTCCCTTAGGATGGTTGGGAAGTTTTGTAATGTTAACTTCATATGGAAAGGACATTACACAAACTCATAGGAACATCTTGTAACTGGCACTACTCAGGAATATTCATTCTCATGAGATTAGAAAGCTTACAAGAAAGGGGACCCGCGATACTAGCGGGGGGGGGAGAGAAGAGCTCTATGCAGAGCAGCAGGAGGAGGAAGCAGCAGCAGCAGGTAAGCCTCCCCCCCATCCCCAGACACCGGCAGCACGGCCTGAGCAGCTGCCAGCCACTGAGTCAGCTGATTTCCCCCCCATCCCCAGTCTCCTCCACCACCCCTCCACCACCACCCCTGCCTCCAGTGGTGAGGCCCAAGTGGCTGCCAGCAGCCGGGCCTCGCCAAACTTTTCCTCCCCTCCGGCTCTGGCAGTGAGGCCTAAGCAGCCTTGCCGATCTCCTCCGCCCCCCTTCCCCAACTCTGGCAGCAAGGCCCAAGCGGCTTCCAGCCTCCGGGCCCACCAATTGCCCCTCCGGTGATCTCCTCCACTGCTGCCACTGATCTCCTTCCCCCTCCCCACTCCTGCAGTGAGGCGTGAGCAACTTCCAACTGCTGGCCTGCTGCAAATTTCTCAGAGCGTTCCCTGCGCATGCTCAGGAATGCTCTTACCTTTGGGGGGATTTAAATATCTCCCCTGTATTTTTTCAAAGTTTTCAGATTTTTCTGCACACCTGGGAACTGCCCCATGTGCGCAGGAAAATCTCCCTGCCCCCCAGGTGCCCCCAATGTGCGGATTTAGATATCCATACACAGGGGGCAACTTGGGAATTAGATATATGGATTCCAACCAGTTCAAAGGAATTACACAATTCATTGCAGGCCACAAAAGTCTTGTGTATCAAACCAGATTTGGGAAAGATAGCAGCAAAGCAGGGGGAAATGTGACATTATATAGGTGGACTGGAACTTATGTGTGGAAATAGCCCTGATTCATTTCTCAGGAGCTCCTATGAATTTATATAGGACAAATTTAATAGGCTACAGTCCTAGACACGATGAGAAGGAGGAAATCTGCTTCTTACTGCATATTCTGGGTTGGATAATGATCAAATTTTCCACTAATGAAAGAGGTGGGTTAATTTTCTTCTACCTGCTGCAGGATTACAATTTGCCTTTTGTGCTGTTTTTGAAAGTCTCCTGTCTCTCAGAAGCAGCATTTCAGGGAGATCAGAGGGTTGCAGTAGAAGGGATGGAAGCAGGAATGTTCTAAAGTGCTTTAAGTGAGTGGAAAATTTAGTCTGGATCCAACTCTCTGGATCCAGCCCAACAAAGGTTAATGTTCTTTGGTTTGCTTTCTTTCCATAAGCAGATGGCTTCTCCTGAAGTTCCATTTGCTGAGGACTAAAGGATAGAGAAAGGAATCTCAAATGATGTCCTGAATGTTACCCTGTGGTGTTGATGACGGGTTATAGTGATAAGGGACTGATAAAGATAAAGATAAAGGTATATTACAAGGGTGTTTTCCCCCTTTTACTTGGAACCAAATTATTGGGCTTCAGGTGTAGGCATCATGGTTAATGAAAAAAGCAATCCTTTTGCAACATTGTGCACTGACCTTTTTGTTACTTGGATTTGTTTCCAAGCACCTTCTCCCTGTTCCTTATTTAATTGTTATGCTATCCTACCATACCAATAAACTTGTCATCCTAAGTATATGAGCTGTATCACCCTGCTCTGGTATTATGTATCTGTTTATAATGTTCTATTGTCTCTGTAAACATGATTCATAGTACTAATTAAGATGTAAGACAAGCCCAGCATCTTTCTAGTTTTCCCCATAATGCTGAAGACTCACTTTGTCCTTGAAGGTCAGTTCTTCCAATGAAAGTGTTTCACTGTGTAGCTATTTAAATTGAGCAGAAAGTGCAATGATTTCTTCCTTTTTTTTTTGTATTAACAATCCCCAACATATGCAGTGTGCAAAGGAGTAAAAACAAACAAAAGCTTCCATTTCTTCCATTTTTGCAGCTACAATAAAACATCTATTGTTGATAGGCACTCACATAGAGCCAAATCCTAAATACCATTACACATCAAGAAAATATTATATGGCTGCAGTCACACTGGAGGCTTGGCATGATCTGGGTGCGCCTCTAAATGTGCCGGTTTAAATTGTTGTGGGAAGGTCTGATCAAACTGCACACCCTGAGGCGGTTTTCCCATGCTCTTGTCCATTGGTGAGGCATCCACAGTACTGCAGTGCCTCAACCATGGAGCACATTGTCTGGTCAATTTTTTAAAAATACAGGTGGGTTCATGTGCATATTCACTCATGTGTGAATGCAGTTATTGGAAGCTACTAAAAAACACCCCTGGCAGAAATGGATCTGACTGTTCAGACTTCCTGTCCAGCTTCAGCTCACAATAGGGGAGTTCAGATGTCTGGAAAAGTAGAGTGGAAGTGCTGGCATAGTAAACAGACTTTCCCCAGTGTCTGTTTACTATGCTTCAAGGACAGGCTAGAACCGGGTGCCAACGACTGAGACACGGAAGGCAGATGTTGTTGTCAGATCCTGCTCTTTAAATCTGCAAAGGTACCGCTACGATATCAGTGCAAATTGCCTGTGTGACCACAGTCTATGTTAAATGTATCAACAGTGCAGTACCATCCAATTTTTGGATCAATTTATCTGACGAGGAGAGCCAGATTTTATCAAGTTGTGAGGGAGTATTTAAGAAATTTATTTTTTGATCTTTAATAAACCTAGAGTTTAGTTGCATTTTTCCCCAATTAGTTAATTTAGCCATTTTGATTTCTTGTACATCTAAGGGTTTTAAATCATTTTTTTTTGTTAATAATATCTCATATGTTAATTTTTTGTTTTTTTCATACAATGATGGTAAAATAAATGCTTCCAGTGGAGAAAGCCATTTCGGCACTTTAGTATAATATTTATTTTTAATTTCTTTCCATAATTTAATCAGTGGCCCTCTTACCACATGATTCTGGAAAACTCGTTGTTTCTTATCTATATTATACCAAATATGCGCGTGCCATTCCATCTGCAAATCATGTCCTTCTAGTTGTAAGAGTCTCTCATCTTCTAGTTGTATCCAATCCTTTATCCAGCCCATTGCCACTGCCTGATAATATAAGTTCCAATTTGACACTCCTAGTCCGCCATTTTCTTTTTTATCTGTGAGTAATTTTTTATTAATTCTCGTTTTTTTGGCGTGCCAAATAAACGTTCTAACCATACGATTTAGTTCTTCTAAAAAAATTTATTTGTTAATATCAGCAAGCACTGAGCCAAAAAAAGAAAGCATGGGAGGACATTCATTTTCACTGTGGCAATTCTCCCCATAAGTGAAATGTGTATCTCGTGCCATCTATTAAGGTCTGTTCTTATTTCTTATTTCTTCTAATAATTTTATATAGTTATTTCAGGGCCATTGTTTTCAATGGGGAACCAATTTGAAGGTCTGCAACAGCTGTTTTTAACGAATGGCACTAAATTGGCAGAGAACATAATCCTCTCTCCAATCTAAAGACCCCTTAAGTTTCAAGCAGAATGGAAAGAGGGGTTCAATTTTAAAGACCCTCAAAGTAGGTACCTTTTTGCTCAGATGCACTTCTCTCCACTGAATTCCTATGGGAAGGAATAGTGGCAACCTAGCAGGAGAGCTCCAGCCACCAACATCAAAGAAAAATGTCCCATCTGCATCCTGCTCTTTAAATCTGCAAAGGTACAGCTACTATACCAGCGCACACTGCTTGTGTGATCACAGCCTGTGTTAAATGTATCAAAAGTGCAGTTGCAGCCAGTTTGGTGTAGTGGTTAAGAGTGGTGGACTGTAATCTGGAGAAATGGATTTGATTCCCCACTCATCCACATGCTGCTGTTGGGTGACCTTGAGTGAGTCAAAGTTCTCTAAGAGCTGTTCTCTCAAGAGCAGTTCTCTCAGAGCTCTCTCAGCCCCTCCTACCTCACAGGGTGTCTGTTATGGGGAGAGGAAGGGAAGGAGATTTTAAGCCGGTCTGAGACTTCAAGTGAAGTGCTGGGTATAAATTCAATCTCCTCCTCCTCTTCCTCCCTTTTTTCCCAAGTAATCTCACACCAACTGACTGATAATAAAGAAAAGAGCAAGAGTCTAGTAGCACCTTAAAGACTAACAAAATTTGCGGCAGAGTATGAGCTTTCCTGAATCACTGCTCACTTCTTCACTTCTGACTCAAGATAGTTCATACCTTGACACAAATTTTGTTAGTCTTTAAGGTGCTACTGGACTCTTTCTCTTTTCTACTGCTACAAAAAGACTAACATGGCTACCTATCTTGATAATAAAGAGATACCTTTCTGCTGAAAACTCTGTATTTGCCATCCTTCCTTGTTGTGATCCATTGTTTCCTTCCTCAAAGCAAGGAAGGCTTCCTTTGCAGAAAACCTTCCCCCCATTCCACCACTGAAATAGTTGAAACTTGTTCATTTTTTTTTACAATAAAGTGTGCGTGTGTGTGTGTGTGATCACATGTGATTAATTGCTATGAGATTCTTGTCTTCATGTTGGGCGTCTCCTGTAGGAATACCTTAATTAGTAACTAGTAATACTACTATTTAAAGAGTTCTTAGAGGAGGTGGTGGTGATGGTTGGGGACTGAGATGTAGGAATTCAAGGGCTAAGCTACATGATATAGAATCATAGAATGTTAGAATTGGAAGGGACCTTGCAGGTCATCTAGTCCAACCCCCTGCACTTTGCAGGGTCATAGCCGAAAGATAGCTCTACATACCTACATATCTACAACATACCCGAAAGATGGTTTTCCAGTCTCTGCTTCAAAACATCCAGCGAAGGAGCATCCACCACCTCCCAAGGCAGACTGTTCCACTGCTCAACCACTCTTACAGTTAGGAAGTTTCTCCTGATATTTAGCCAGTAACAACTCCCTTGTAATTTCCACCCATTAGATTTGGTCTTGCAATCTGGAGCAAGAGAGAATAGATTTGCTCCATCTTCTACATGACAGCCCTTCAAATACTTGAAGACTGCAATCATGTCCTCTCTAAGCCTTCTCTTTTCCAGGCTAAACATACCCAACTCTTTCAGCCTTTCCTCGTAAGACTTAGATTCCAACCCTCTCACCATCCTGGTTGCCCTCTTCTGGACATGCTCGAGCTTGTCAACATCCTTCCTAAAATGTGGTGTCCAAAACTGGACACAGTACTCCAGGTGAGGCCTGACCATAGCAGAATAGAGTGGAACTACCACCTCCCATGATCTGGACACGATGCGTCTGTTAATGCATCCTAAGATTGCATTAGCTTTCTTCACAGCCACATCACACTGCAGGCTCATGTTTAGCTTCTGATCAACCAGAACACCCTGATCCCTTTCACATGTGCTGCTGTCAAGCCAAGTCCCTCCCATTCTATATCTGTGCCTTTGATTTTTTGTACCTAAGTGTAGGACTTTGCACTTATCTCTACTGAAATTCATTTTATTTGTCTCAGCCTACTGTTCCAGCCTATCTAGATCATTTTGAATCCTAACTGTCTTCTTCAGAATTAGCAATCCCACCCAGCTTCGTGTCATCTGCAAATTTGATAAGCATCCCCTCTATGTCTTCCTCCAGGTCATTTATAAAACCATTAAACAACACCGGGCCCAGGACTGAGCCCTGTGGCACTCCACTCGAGACTTCCCTCCATGTAGATGCAGAGCCATTTACGAGTACTTGTTGGGTACAATTTTTCAATCAACCATGAATCCATCCAACGGTTGCACCATCCAGACCACATTTAACCAGCTTATCCTCAAGGATATCATGAGAAACTTTGTCAAATGCCTTACTGAAATCCAGATACACTATATCCACAGCATTGCCAGAGTCAACCATTTTAGTAACTCTGTCAAAAAAGGAGATAAGGTTGGTCTGGCATGACTTATTCTTGATAAACCTATGCTGGCTACAACCAATTAACTCATTCCGTTCAAGGTGCTCACAGACAGAGCATTTAATAATCTGCTCTAGAATTTTTCCAGGTATTGATGTCAAACTGACAGGTCTGTAATTTCCCGGGTCCGTCTTTTTTCCTTTCTTGAAGATCGGGACAACATTTGCTCTTCTCCAGTCTTCCGGCACAACACCAGTACTCCAGGACATCTCAAATATTAGAGCCAGAGGCTCTGAAATAACACCTGCAATTTATTTTAGCACCCTGGGATGCAAGCCATCTGGCCCTGGAGATTTGAAAGTATTTAAGGCAGCTAGATGCTCCCTAACAATTTCCTTACTTATTCTGGACTGGCAGTTCCCCCTTCCTTCATATGCCCTGCATTCTTCAGTTTGTATACAGCTTGCCTTATGAGTAAAGACTGACACAAAGTGAGAGTTGAGTAATTCTGCTTTGTCTTCATCCCTTGTTAAGGCTTGACTGTCTTCCCCTAGCAATGAGCTTACTCCATCCCTGTTTGTTTATGAGTTGTCTCCAGGTTCATTGCTTTGATCACTCACACATCACCTCCAAGAAAGTTTCTTTAAAAGCCATAGAAGCTGATTTTGCTGATGAGGGGCAGCATAGATAGTGAAGGGGGCTCTTGCTTGTCCACCCCCCTGCCATTTCCCTGATCCAGTTGATTATCTTCTGACATTACAGTTCTTAATCAATAAACATACAACCAAGAGTTGGGGGATTCTTGCTCTGCCTTCAAAGATTTGAAGGCAGTTTTTGATACCATACCGATTGTGGCACAAGCTAAAACTCATCTATTGACAAAGGACTGTTGGCTTTGATTGAGATTCTGTATTCTGATCCCACTGCACAAGCCCGCTATGGGTTAGATGTACAATTTTCCAATGTATTTTCCCTAGCTAGAGCAGAAAGTAAATACATCAGGGGTGTGTGCTGGTCCCTTTATTGTTTAATTTATAGATTAATGATATGATTTCTGCTGTCTGTGCCCAGGACTGTTATTCTCAATCCATAGTAATGTTAAAGATACTATCCTACTTGTTGCTGATGATGCAGTTCTCCTATCAAGAACAACATCAGGACTGTCCTCTCTGATAGAGGCTTTTGTTTCTTATTGTCTGGAAGAACACCTGATAATTAACTATCAAAAATCTAAAATCATTGTTTTTTTTGGGGGGGAAATCTCTTGTACACCACAAGTGGGGAAATCATGGTAATGATATTGAGGAGGTCCCCTGGTTTAAATACTTTAGGAGTTTGGTTTGACCAGAGATTAACTTGGTCAGTGAAAGCTGCTCATGTTAAAAGGCTGGCTACAGCAGCACTTGTAATTTTTTTTTATTCATCTGGGGCTTAGTGTACCCTAGCCACCATCAAACTGTTTAATGCCAAGGTGGGTGCCCAAAATTTATATGGGTCTGGTATCTGGACTGAAAAAATAGAGGAGTCCTTGGATTCAACTCTTCTTAAATTCCTACACTTCATCAGCAGAATTCTGAATAGTACAGTGGGAGTGGCCCTCCAAATTGAACTGGGGCAACCACCTCTTGAAGCTTGGGCTTGGCTGAAGGCTTTTTACAGTTAAAATTATACACTCCAACATCCAAAAGGGCTGCCTCGACTTAGTCAGAAAGGACTCATGTTTTCCACTGGGATAAACTTGTTGAGCAATGACTACAGCTCCTCAATCTTTCCTTGGACTACCTTTATTTAGTTACCAGACAGGAAGTCATAAGAACAATTAAGAAATTTTAGCTACAGGACCATCCAATCAATTGGAAATAGCTGTTGTGATTGCTATTTTGATTAGGGTACATCAGGGGTCTTTTCATAGAAAAACAGTTGCAGGAGCTCATTAGCATATGGTATGTTAATGAGCTATTAGGCTATTAGCATATGCCATTGTCAGGTAGCCCTGCCATGATGGATGGAGAAGGGAGGGAGGATGGGCTTTTGTTTTGTGAAGGGAGGGCGGATGGGACTGTGTGGTGTTGATTTATGCACCTGGACTGTTCGAATGGAATGTGGGGAGCTGCCTCGACTGCCTGGGCGTACAGGCCATATCTTACCCAGACCTAACACACTGACCTTGGAGGAGACAGGCTGTTAGCTTCCTATCGCTTTCCAAAGCAACAGCTAGGCTGGGAAAATGGGGGCGGCGGGAACTACATTAATTATCACTGTCTCCAGTTCCCGCGTGCGCGCTATGCTTCTATTGGTGGAGGGGGGGTCCCCATTCCCCCCCCTTATGGTATAACCGTTTGCTTCATGTAACCAAGGTATTCTTAACAATGCTTCTGTTCCAGTAACCTACTATTGCAGCTTAAAATAAAAACTATTCTTGCTTCAATGAACAAGGCCTGGTATTTTGCTGACTAAGTTAAGGACTCTGACAGTTTGTTAAGAATCCCCATTTTTGGGACTGGTCAGAAACCCGCTACTCCAACATGAGTGACGGTGAAGAAGACACTCTCCCGATTAAAGACGACAAGGTGGAGGAAAAGAAAACTCCTGTAACGACAGTGCCTGCCACCACATCAGCCGTACCCTCGGAAGCCCCTGGCATCTATGTGCTGGCGACATGGGGGAAGGAGTATGACTTGGGGGGGCCCTATGGGGACCCTTATGGAGCAGCATACGGCGGGGTGACCACCCGGCCCAAGCATCGACGGGACTGGGTGAAACTCCTGGCCGAAACCCATGAAACGTGGTTCATGACCCCGCAGGCCTTGGTGAGAGAGGGTCGATCCGAGAGGTCGGTCCGTCGGCTGACCACCATAGAAGGACTGGAAGACACGTATCGGGACTCTGGTGAGCTGGAAGGGGCCGTGGTGAGCCGGAGGTGGAGTGGCGACCCAAGCCAAGACCGCCTGTTCCGCATCCTGGATGAATCCCTCACCCGCATCCCCAAGATGATCGCGGAGGGCATCCGAGAGGAAATGGACCGACAATGGCGGGAGGCGCCCCCAGACCAACAACCTCCGATCCAGCAGAAAGTGCCGGTCCCGGACCAGCAGAACGTGCCGGCCCAACCAGCCGACCAACCAGCGGGGCCAGGGCCGCAGGGACCACCAGCGCAGCGACCGCAGTGACCCTGGGGTTTTCTGCCACCAAAGCCAGCCGAGCTACTCGATGCAGACTTCGATGGGACCCCAGAGAAATTCCCCTTTTTTTTGATGAGAACTGAAAAATTCATTGAAAATTGGGGCCACCTGTTCCAGAGCGAGGACCGTATGGTGGATGCTATAGCCTCGCACCTGAAAGATGCAGCGGCCAACTGGTATGTAGCCCTGCACCAGGCTGACGGGCGGGAGCTGACGGAGATCGATGCTTTCATGTGGGCTATGAAGGAGCACTTTGAAGATGTCAACGCCAACAAGACAGCCAGAGCGGCTCTACGTGCCCTCAAGCAAGGCCCCAAGTCAGTGAGAGAATACACCGCCGAGTTCCGCAGGTGTGCCGCCAAGATCCGAGGCTGGCAAGACGGGGTCTTGGCCGACCACTACAAATTGGGGCTCAACGCGGAGATCCGTCATTCCGTCACGAGAACTCAGGATCCGGACACGTTGACGGGCTGGATACAAGCGGCTGTCACCATGGAAAACCACCTGAAAACCATCCGACTAGACGATGCGGCGGCAATGAGTAAAGGCGGCCAATCAGGCCCTACCCCTGCTCCGCGAGGGAAGACTCAACCACCGAACCCAAAACCCAAAGATGGCACGAGAGAGACCCGGATGAAGCAAGGGCTCTGTCTGAAGTGCGGGGAGGGGGGCCACTTTGCAGCAAATTGCCCAGGCTCCCCCGCACCGACCGGGGTCCCGAAAGGGACCAAAAAGAAGTTTGACACCTCCACTCCGAAACCAGTGGCGAAACCGAGAGGGGCCCGGGCCCTGCAAGCCAAACCCCTCAGCGAGGCATCCGACTCATCGGATGGCGAGGCCACGCAGACGGGAAAAGAGACGGACCTGCTGTAAATAGCGCTGAACAGCAGGTCCCGGACTCTCAAGTGCAAATCCCGGTGAGCCGACCCCCCTCTCTTTTCTTTCTCACAGTGACTTTAATGGACCCGGGTCTACTGACCCATGTGAGAGTACGAGCTCTCATTGACTCTGGGTGTGGGAAAGACCTTATTAACCCCACACTAGTGACGGGACTGGGGGCGAAGGTGGTGAAACTGACCGAACCCCTTATTTTCACGCAGATGGACGGCTCCACAATGAAAGAGCCGTGCAAGTATGAAACTGTACCCTTGCGGGTGGGAATCGGGAACCACTGGGAAGTGAGACCCTTCGTTGTCACCCCGTCTGCCCGATTTCCCCTAGTGTTGGGCAGCGCGTGGTTCTTCGACCATGATCCACACGTCCTATGGGAAGAGGGGAAAGTTAATTTCATCTCCGAGAAATGCCAACCCCATCATTGGAAACGGGATTGGGGTGCCCCGATGGCAGGAGGGGACCTCATAATGGCGGGGGTGGCTGAAACGGAACTGGAGGCGATTCCCCAAGAGTATCGGGACTTAGCCGCCGTTTTTGGGGAAGAGGAAGCGGATGAACTGCCCCCCCACAGAAACTCTGACTGTGCTATTGAAATCTTACCAAATCAAAAATTACCCAAGGGGAAATTATACTCCATGAGCCCTTCTGAGAAGGTGGAGTTGAGAAAGTTTATCGACAAAAACTTAGAAAGGGGGTTTATAAGACCCGCCTCCTCCCCGTTTGCTGCTCCTGTTCTTTTCCGGAAAAAGAAAGACGGGGGCTGCGGCTGTGCACAGACTATCGAGGGCTGAATGCAGTTTCTAACACAAACGCTTACCCAATGCCCCTGATCAAAGACCTTTTGGCTGCGGTAGCCGGGGGGAAGGTATTCTCTAAACTGGACTTGAGGGATGCCTACTTCAGGGTGCAGATAAGGGAGGGGGATGAGTTCAAAACGGCATTTAATACCCCACTGGGACAATTTGAATACTTAGTGATGCCGTTCGGGCTTCAGGAAGCCCCAGGAGTTTTCATGAACTTAATTAATGAGGTACTCCACAAGTATTTATTCAAAGGGGTCCTTGTTTACCTTGATGACATACTTTTGTACTCCCCCGACCTGAAATCACACGTCAAACTGGTGAGAGAAGTCCTCCAAACGTTACACAAGCACAAACTGTTTGCTAAGCTGTCAAAGTGTGAATTTCACAAGTCAGAGATCCCCTTTCTAGGCTACCGCATATCGCAGCGGGGAATTGAGATGGACCCTGACAAAATAAAAGATGTAATCGGGTGGGAAACTCCTAAAACACGGAGGCAACTCCAGGGGTTCCTCGGATTCGCGAATTTTTACAGATCATTCCTGTCAAACTTTGCTCAAGTGGCTCTCCCCCTAACTGACTTACTCAAAACTAAAGGGAAGCCTCCTGATTGCACGCGCCCTGGGGCGAAGTTAGACTGGTCCCCAGAATGTCAACGCGCCTTTGACTGGTTAAAAGCTCTCTTTACGTCAGAGCCTGTCTTGGCGCACCCGAATGAACTTAAAAAATTCATTGTGCAAGTCGACGCATCAGACGTTGCAATGGGGGGCGATCCTTCAAGAGGGGAAGATGGTAAACT